>OY856412.1:280792943-280985443 GCA_963693085.1 Alisma plantago-aquatica | reverse complement strand
TCCAACACACACTTACCAACATAGGTCCAATGCTCAATGGTGAACTTCTTCTTCTTGTTTCTCACTATGTGATCACTTGTAAAAAATGTCCTAAAGTTCCTCAATCTCCTCCGACAATGTTGCAACACTTTTTCATGATGCAATTATTCATCAAGGTAAAAGATGCCCTATAAAAGTTCATATAATTACTAGCATATCTTTAAAAATAGAATTGTGCATATATATAAAAAATAGAATTGTGCACATACTTAATAGCTAGCCATTGACTTTGAAGAACAACAACCCCTAAATATCACCTGAAAGAATCTTCCCAATAGGATTTCCTATTTCATAAAAGCCAATGGCCAACTTTAGACCTTTGTCCCTTTGCGCTAATTACTTCTTTATCAAAGTGATTCCTCTTTTATGTGCACAACAATTCTACTCTTCAAAAGATCCATCATGGTCCTCAGGGTGCGCATCTTGATGGTGTTTATTCTAAATAGTAAAAAACACATATAAGTGATAAAGAATGTAGATTATAATATTTTTGTTAGAGCATATCAAATGCACATGTATGTAATAAAACAAAATAGCCTACATCAGACTCATCCTCACAGTGCACATCATCATGCTGCACATCCTCATAATGCTCATCCTCATGGTAATATGCCATCTAGAAATAACACATTAAAAGTAGTCAAAGAATGAAATATAAGTGATAAAGAAATATAAATGAAAATCTAGCATATGAGTTATATATAATTGTGATAAGTAAGTAAAATTCACATATATAACAAAAATATATAAGTAAAATGCATGCCTCTAGTATTTGGTGGATCGTAAATCAACTAATATTACTTCTTTATCAATGTTTGCTACAAAATTTACACTTGACGAGCCAACAAAGAATGGGCCGAGTCTTCATACTTGTCATAGTACTCTTCTTCAACTATAGGATCTATAAGGGACTACCGTTTCCCATGATGAATGAAAAACCATTTTTAGTTTTCTAGATCATCAATATCGAATACTTGATTTTGTTGAGATGCCATGATGAATGGTGTATCCTTCTCTCCAATCTCCTAAAAATACACTAATATGAAATTCATAACATTCACTACAACTCCTTTTTTGTTATAAACTTAATTACACCTAAATACGAGAACTCTAAAATCTATGTTGTCAAGTTCCCATATGTCTTCAAAAACACTATAATAAAACATTTTTGCTTCATGTGGACTCCTACCATTTTTATTTGAGGATACAATGAAGACACTTGAAGGTTGAACCCACTATTTTGGACGACACTCTTATCATCTTGAAATTTTATATATTATGAAAATCCTTTTATGTCAATCCCTTCATAAGATATAACAATTATTTTTGGTTTAATATAAATCCATATGATATTTTCAACAACATTATTTGGTGTTTGAGATAGTTGATGGAAGAATTTAGCTTCAAACCACTTAGTAAATGTCCTATCATGTTCTCTGGCAAGCCACATTGAACCGTCTCGAGGATATTTTTTCTTGATAAAATTAGTGTGTTTGGTGATATAAATACCCACTAGTTGATGTTGTGTAAAACATACAAGTGTACTTGTTCATATTGCTCACGACTAATTACTTTTACTCATGTTCCTAAAGTCACTTTTCCAGAATAAGCACCAATATTGTTTGCATTTGCAAGAGCTTCATTACAACTCAGTAAGTCATTGCAAAAGTCTATAAACTCCCTTGCCATATAACCCTCAACAATACTCCCTTCAGGCTGATAGCAATTTTGAACATCTCCTTTAAAAACAATCATGTGTTGTCCTAAGGATACATCCAATGCAAGAAAACTGACAAAACATTTGCACTTACCTAGTCAAATGGACAAAAAAATGTACTACGATATCAATAATGAAAGAGGAAAATAAATCTCAAGATGGAATTGGTCAATGACCACTTCTCTTTCCAACTTATCAAGATTCTTAGGACCAATAGCTTTTCTTCATTTAGTGTTAAAAAAGAAAAAGAATCCATTGATCCATCGGGTGATTTGCACTCTAATCCTCAAATTGATCCATTGGCTGATTTGTGAAACATTTGGCAAGGATGCAATTTTGGAAGAAACCTTCAATGACCAAGATATACAGTTTTTCCACCATGTCTTAGTTGTATTGTATCAATGTTAATCTCACATATAGAGCATACTTTGGATCCTTTTATGCTATATACAAAAAGATTTCCATATGCTGGAATGTCATTGATAGTGCAAAACAAAATAGCATGCAAATAAAATATCTCTGTATGCTAAACATCATAGGTCACCACACCTCTCCAGATTTTCTTTAAGTCATCAATCAGAGGTTCAAGAAAAAATCAATATCATTTCATGGTTGTTTGAAGCCAAATATCAACAAGGATAGCATGTCATATTTCTTTTTCATGCACAACTAAGGAGGAAGATTGTATGTAAAAATCATAACATACCAAGTGCTATATTGGCTTCTTAATTCTTTGTCTGGATTCATCTTTTTGGTACAAAGGCCATGTATTAAATTCCTTAGTTTCCAAATTGAAGGTATATTAAATCAATTTTCTTCCATTGTTGGCAATCAAACACATATTGTAGGGTTTTATCGTTGTTCGCATTTACCTCTACATACCAAGATAAACTCTACACATCTATGGTATTTGCAAAGAAGCATTAAAACCATTGTATTATAGGTACATACCACATCTTCTTGGTAGGAGAGTCAGTTTTGGACATACCTGAGGTCATCATTGTCTACCTTGACTCTCGACATTTTGGAGAATCTTTCAAATCGATATAGTCCTTTTGCAATATTAATTAGTCACACGAGAATTGATGTATCTTCCTATCCACCACTCCCATTGGGAACAACATTTTCTTTGTTTCATATGTTGAGATTGGAAGCTCGCTTACTTCAGGAAAAAAATATTTCAATGAAGGCAACATAAAACTGAATCTTTTGTCGCTCCCTCTATTATTAGCCTTTAGAGTATATAGTCTCAACACAATGCTCAGCTTCGTAAACTTAGTACAACCTAAGTATTACATTCTCTCAACATCAGGCACAATGTTTCTAAATAAGGAAGGTGGATCACTAACATTTACCCCAAAATATCTAGTATCAAATTAACTGTTTACATAGAAATTAGTTCATTCACACCAACAATGTCACAATTTCTTCTTCAACACAAGTGTTACTATCGATATCTACTAATCTCATAGTAGAGTTCTATCCATGCATGTACCACTATGTATAGCCTTGTACAATCCTATTTCTCATGACATGATTTCATCAATGATGTTGACATTCAAGTTTCTATTACAATTCCTTCATGGGAAGTAATACCTATCTCCAAGATGCTTCCTATGTCCCTCTACAAATCTTATAAACTAATCAAGCCCAATCTAAACTCTGGAGTGTAGT
Source organism: Alisma plantago-aquatica (assembly GCA_963693085.1). Lineage (NCBI taxonomy): Eukaryota > Viridiplantae > Streptophyta > Magnoliopsida > Alismatales > Alismataceae > Alisma > Alisma plantago-aquatica. Next base: position 280,982,013 of record OY856412.1, on the reverse strand, counting down.
AATTTGGAGTAGTCATCCATCATTGATCCATTTTATGATAACATGGAAAATGAGTATTAAATTAGGTGTTATATACATCAATTTGAATAGGGTTTAAAGTTAGGGTTTATATGTTAGGGTTAGGGTTTATAAATTAGGGTTTACCATTTGGGATTAAGAATTTAGAGTTTAGGGTTTTAGTTTTAGGGCTTAGAAAGTGTTTATGGTTTAGTGTTTAGGGTATAAGGTTTAGTAATGAATGTGTGCCACCTATCCCATTCTTGAATACCTAATCTCACTACTAAGTGTACAATTTATATATAGTTTTCAAGAATATTTCAACAATATTTCCGCACATTTCTCCAAGAACACCAATGTAGAAGGGAAAATGTCCACCTACATATATAGTTAGAGAACAAGAAAGGAAGTTATAACAATACATCTTGAAAACCGAATACACATTATACACTTGCATCCTAAGTGAGATTAAATGTTTAAGAATGATCCCAAATGGAGGACTTGTTGATATGTATGCCCAGAGAGCCAATCATATGATGATTAGAATGTGGCATCTGAGACCTGAAATGATAATGATAAAGGTAATTTTGTCTATTATGTTTGTCTCAGTCATGAGATGATGACACATACATAGTATATGTCTAAATAATGATGTTACTCGATGTCATATGTCTTAAAGTACATCAGACGTCTAAATAATGATGTTACTCAATGCCATATGTCTTCAAGTACATGACTTGAACAATGAGATCATGCAAATGTTAAGAGTACATACATTCTCAGTATGTCCCTAGTCAGATATTACTATGGAAGAAAAATAGACAACAATAATACATAAGACTAGAGTGTGTGTTGACTGATTAAAGAGTCTCATTAGTCATGATATGTGATATCAAATCAAGAACACATGTGCATGTTAGATAACTATGTATTGGACACACCCACCATGAGAGTGATACATGGAGACCATGGAATGGTAGTTACAATAAGCTCTCATAGTGATAGTGGTGATTGTGGTTCTTAGACCTAAAGTCACTACATTAGTCACATGTCGTTTGGTATACTTTGACATCTTCCAACGTAAACCTAAATAAGGACTGCCATAACAGTGATGATTGGGTAGCTTTGGCACATGGGGACTAAGTGTGAGTGATGTAGATATGATTTGTCCCTCCTACAAGAGATTGATATCTAAGGCCTCTTGATAAGAGAAACTGAGAATTGTACGATCATACTCATGTGATTCCATATGTGATATGTGAACTCACATGCATGTCAGACAGTCTTCTCTAGTTCAAGGAACATGGATTGAATGTTAGGAGGATGACGATTTGATGCCTCGAGTTTAATCCAGATATTAGAGACAAATGAACTCTACGATCATAGTAACACTAATAATTGTAGGCTGAAGTTGTTCTCCAACTTTCCAAATTACTTGGGTAGCACTGATGTGTGATTAGGCACCACTTTGTGCTTGTGATGTCATGATTGGTTATGGAATTTACTACCAATGTAATTCTCAACCTATAGCGTCACATGCATAGGATACCCTTGGATTATAGGAGTATATTCATGAATGTTGTTTAGATTGAATACTAGAGGTGTTTAGGTATTCAATTAAACAACAGATCAATTTATTGGACTAAGAACCATCAAGTTCAAGTGTTGAACTGACTAATTAGAGTGTCACGTTGATTAAAAATTGAACTGTCTGATTTCTCCATGAGTCAGGACACCAACATGTCAGCTCATTGGGTGAACCGGTCGACTCAGGTTGGTGAGATGACCAGTTGACCTAGTGAACTAATCGGCTTGGTCAAGCCAACCCAAGCTTCTGGTGATTTTCCTGAATCATGAGAAAAGTTGATCATTTAACTTTGTTCAATTTGTTTGGTATAAGGATTAATATTGGACATTAATTGGAAATGAATTATGAATTCAATTGCAATTACAAAACACTGTGAAACGATCGGCTCATTGGGTGAACCGATCGACTCACTGTGTCAGTCATCTGATTCACCAGTCAACCGATTAGTTAACCTATTGTAGGTTCTAAAATTCATGAAAATTCTGGACCCTTCTACTCCCACACGTATTGGGAACCCTGACCCTAGCCTCTACTAAAATAGAGAGGTATTGTGGGCTTCCCAAGACTCACAATTAAGATCAGTTGCTCTGAAAAGTTTTGTCTTCTCTGGTTGTGGTAAACAATAGAGAGCCCGAGCAAGTCCTACCTATTAAAGGGAGGGACAATGAGGGAGGGAACAACTTAGAACAATTTTGGGAGAGTATGTCAGTGACTAGTACACCGACAAAAGGGGACAAATCCTTCCCTATGTCTCTGGAAGCACAACGTGGAGTTCCCAATTGTTTGTGTGGACTACTCTAGAGGCGAGAGGCCATTTTCTACTGCTAGGACCGTTGTCCACGGTGCTGCACCAGGAGGCCAGTTGAGATGACTATTCGAGTGCTACTGCTAAAGGAGCGTGTTGCTTCCTGAAGAAGAAGCACTTGCTACTTTAAGGGTAATGTCGCTAGACTTGCTCCTGTAGCAGGTATAACCTTGTAAACATCTCCGTGCTAGATAAATTGTTGTTGATGCAATTTTGCTATTTTGGAAAACAAATATTTAAATTTATATTTTTGCTACCAATATCTGTTTTGAATTTCCCTACAGTGGTATCAGAGCCACATCAATTTACGGTGAGTCTGGGATTGAAATTGATATGATCAGATTTAGTTTTCATTCTTTTATTTTATATGGTGTGAATATTAAAATGATTAATGCACATATCCAATTATTTTGCACATACAACACAACAAATATATATATATATATATATATATATATATATATATATATATATATATTTATAATATCAATTTACATGCATCACCCTAAAATCAATTTTGATGGTGGATGTTTGCATGGTTATGAACAATAACCCTAGATCTATGTGTTCTTGCTTGTGGTTATTTATTGTTGTTATTACTCTGTCCGCATGTCGAGCCTATCTCTCCTTTCCAAATATAAATTAATTCTATTCTTCCTATTTTTCACAAGAATGTAACTCGAGGTTTTCCCTTGTATAATATAATAAGAAATAGGGTAGTTTTAATTTATTTTTTTGTGAGAAGAAGTTCTACACCAGATGAACAGACTGGCTACATGACCGAGGAGGCAAGATGATAGGAGGATGAATCGATCAACTAGTGGCCCAACTGACCGGTTGGAGGAGTGTAGACATTGATTGAACCCGTAGACTAGATGACCGTTTTAAGAGCCCAACCAAGTGGCCTGGAGGCGTGTTGACTTATTCAAGTGTTGAATCGATCAACCCAGATTGTTTTGAGCATAAATCTTCATCATCAACTGGTTGAATATGATGTGGATCCTAGGTGGTGGTAATTCCTTCTGGCTACAAGGAATTGCAATAGTATTGCCATACCATCACTTGTGTGTTTTAATTGTTGTTCTCACGTGTGGTTATATCATGTATGTGACACATACTAAGTATGCGGTGATTGGATATGTATATATATTTATATATGCAATCCCTCAATAAAATATTAAGTTTTAGATAATTTCCATTAGCAACACACATGAAAATCTTAATCGACTAAGTGTGGGCACCCAAAGGGTGGTGCACTGTATATCTCATGAAAGTGTGATGGTAATAATGTAAGCTTACCAAGCGGGGTGCATTATTATCATGTTGGCTTTCGGGTCAGGCTTAACTTTGTGACCTTAGTCAGATTAAGAACCAAGTGCATACATATGATTATGGCAAGGAGTTGCACATATCATCTATCCAAGAATAGAATATGATGCAATTGATAAAAGTTTCCTACCTTAATAATTGAGAACGGACACTGGCGTTGGCCGGGTAATAGTTGAATTGTTTTGGATCTTGGCTCACTAGAAGATTGTATGCTGAAATCTTTCAAATTGATACATGATGGTTATCAATTTGAAAACAATAGTGGGGGTGATCATTAATTAAATGCCTAATTAATATCATTAACTTATCAGATCAAACAAATAAAAAATGTTTTGATAAATTGCAAAATTGCTTTTGTATACAAACACAAACACGTTACTATTGTAGTCAGACCTTAAGAAGACCATAAACTAAATTGGATTAACTTCCACATATGGTTAAGGAATTTGAGAAATGTTCTCATCAATGGGCAAAAGCTCTATGTCCTTGAAAAACCTCAAAGCCAGAACAACCCGCTCCAAATGCACCTAAGGCTGAAATGGGTGCTTACTTGAAGCATGCCAATGATGCCACAAACATTGAGTACCTTATGCTATGTTTTATGAACGATGGCTTGCATGAATAACATGATAAGATGGACATTCTCAAGATGGTAACACATCTTAAAGAATCATGTAAAGCATGAAAGCCATAATGTCTCCAAAGAGTTGTTTGAGTGTAAACTGATAGAGGGAGATGTAGTAGAGGCCCATTTTCTCAATATGATTGGGCATGTGGAGTGATTGGGATTTCTCTTAGGTTAATATTTGACCATGGATATGATTCTACAAATCATTGCATGAATCATATAGTCTATTTCAAATGCTTGGTATGTTGATTAATGTAGAAGCATGGAAGAAGAAGTACAAATCTGTGATGGTGATCAGTAGAAGTGAGTCCAAGGGTGAAGGCAAGGCCAAGAAGAGTTTTGAGGCTAAGATAAAGTCCAAGTCTTCTGCACTCAATGATGGACAAGGATAAGTGTAAAATGAATATGTCCTTTCCACTTAAAGGGTAAAGAAAATAAAGTGCCACCATTGTTACATGTATGGACATTGGAACAGAACTATCCTCTTTATAGAGGATCTCAGGAAGAAGATGAAGATAGAGATCTATACTTTAGGACCCGGGAAGAAGTAAGCTAGAACTATATGGAGCAAGGGTTTCTACCTCTACAGTTGAAAGTTGTCATTCATGGGCACATAATAGAATCAGTGAATTGCTATTATGTACCTGCCATTGATGAAAACATCATATGTTATGTGTGACAAGAACATTATGTTTCATTTTAAAAGATATGATCTTTTATGGTAATGTCTTATGTCTTATAAACTATTCTTCATAGTTGTAGAGACAAATGTGTATGACACATATATTGAATGACTCGATGACTCAAACAATGAATACCTATAGCATTGTCATCTAGAGAGCATAAATGAGAAATGCATTTATAGAATCCATATGATGGTTATCTAGCCTCTTTTGGTTATTGAACCAATAGAGACATGCATATCTTATTTGTTGTGCATTATGACAAAATCATCTTCACTAGATGTAGTTGGAGAGAGATTATTCTATTAGGGCTCATACATATCGATGTATATAGACCTTTTAGAATAAATGTTAAAGGTAGTTGCAAGTACCTCATTATATATATTTACTAATGTTATCAGTAGGTATGGAAATTTGTATTTAATAAAATACAAGTATGAATCTCTTGAAATGTTCAAGGATATTGTGAATGAAGTATGTAACTAACTTGGTAAAAGTATTAAGATACTTCAATGTGGTCGATGTTGAAATATTTTAAACCATGTATTTGAGAACCTTCAAATGATACCATGATAATGTATCATGATGAACTCCACCTAAGACACAATGATAGTGTATCATGGAAGTGTATCAGAAAGAAGGAATCAAACTTTGTTAAGTCATGGTGCGATTATCAATAAAATCTAGCTAATATTCCAATTTTCTTTTGGAAACATGCTCAACACTAAAAAAATATACCGTATTAATTGGTTCAAAGGACACTATATGAGATATGTCATGGGAGGTGTCAAGATTTGTCTTTTGTAGTTAATAAGATTGAAAGCTTATATAAGAAAATAGTTTCTTAAAAGCTTATTCGATAAGTAACATATATGTTATTTTGTTAAAATACTAATCTTATCCCAATACCAACAACAAAGTTGTTTGTTGATATGGATGGCTGAATTCCTAAATGGAAATTAGTTCCAAAGGAATCAGTGGGAGTAAAAGTAGAACTCTAAATATTTGAGACAGACAAGAAAGCATTGAACCTAAAAGAGGTATAGTGGGAACAATGAGAATCACAAGTTGTTGTGGAAACTCAAGTTCCTTCTGTAACACAAAACCTTATAGTTCTAGTAGAACACGCCTTGAGTTCGAAAAAATTATGATATCTTATAAGTCAAAAGGTGGTGAGTTGATCATAGATTATGATTCAACAAACTACCTAGAATCTATTGAGGGACTAGAGTTTGATAAATGGCTTGAGGCCATTTAAAGGAAAACCTTATAGTTCTAGTAGAACACGCCTTGAGATTGAAAAATTATGATAACTCAAAAAGGTGGTGAGTTGATCATAGATGATGAGTCAACCAACTACCTAGAAGCTATTGAGGGACCAGAGTCTAATAAATTCCTTGAGGCCATAAGATCCAACATGGACTCCATGTCAACCAACAAGGTATGACCTTGATGGATCCACTTGAAGGGGTAAAACTCATAATGTGTATAAGACCAACATGGAAGGGTATATTGGTTGCAAAGAGTTTCTATCAAGTTCATGGTGTTGAACATGATGAAGTCTTTCACCATTTACCATGATTAAATTCATCAGGATCATGCTTGCTTTTGTAGCTTGTTATGAATAATGACATTTGGCATATGAATGTTAAAAACACATCCCTTACCTGGAATAATTATTGGGATGTGCACATGACAAAACCTAAGGGTTTTATAAATCCATCAATGTAAATATAGTCTATAAGATATAAAGGTCAATCTTAGATTGAAGCAAGCATCTTAGAGCTAGAATCTTAAATTTGACAAGATATTCAAAGGGTTTGACTTGAGTCAAAATGAAGATGAAATTTGTGATTGCAAAAGATTTAGTGGGAGCATGTTTGTATTCCACATAATGATGGGGAATAACATCCTTATCCTACAAATGCTAAAACTTGATGGGGAATCCTATGTGATAGGAATTGATATCTATACAGATAGATCTGGAAAGCTTCTTGACCTAAGAAAGAGAAATACATTGACAAGAAGCTGAAGGATTCAACATCTAAGAACTCAATGAGAAAAAACTTGTGAATGTTCCATGGAGTTAGTCATTCAGGAGCCTAGTGTTCCAGTTCTTGTGAAGAGTAGGAACACATGGATAGGTGCCATAAGCATTCACAACTGGATCTATCTTGAATGCAATGTTATGTACTTTTCCCATTATCTCATATGTATTGGACATGATGGGAGGATATCCAGTCATCTCATATGTATTGAACATGATGAGATGACATATATATACCTATCTAGTAATATATTATGGACATGACGAGAGGATATATATTAGATACCCATGAGAGTCATTGGACTAAAATAAAGAACATTCTTAGGTGCTTCTGAAGCACGAAAAGGATCAGTTCCTTGGTTATGGTAATAAGTAAGAGTTGGGTGTAAAGGGTTACACCGATGTAAGCTTCCAAAATGATAATGATCGCAATCTATGTTTATGTTTGACCTTAAATGAGAACTGCAAGCTAGAAAGGGTTCCAAGCTAAATACAATTGTTTATATCTATAGAAGAAGCCAAGTATCTCCATGTTATGAGAACAAATGGTATTGTATGGATCAAGAAGTTCATATGGGTGAACTTGTCCAAGATTCCAGCCATTGATGACATAGTAAAAATACTATGACAACAATGGAGCTACTAGATAGGCATGGAATTTTAGATGGCATACTATGACATTTCCATTTCATATGGGATGTCATACAATGAAGATATATGAAACTTGCAAAATGCCGATTGGAAGCAATGTTGCTAACCAATAATAAAAGCACTTACACAACAAAAACATGATGGACGTGTTAAGATCACTTGGAATAAGATTCGTGGGTGATTGTCTCTAAGTAAAAGTGGGAGTCTATTGGTAAGTATGCCCAGAGAACAAATCATATGATGACTGGAATGTGGCATTAGATACCTGATTTAATAATAATAAAGGTAACTTTGTCTATTATGTTTTTCTCAATCATGAGATGATGACACATGCATAGTAGATGTCTAAAGAATGATGTTACTTGATGTCATATGTCTTCAAGTATGTGACTTGAATAATGAGATCATGCGAATGTTAAGAGTACATACATTCTTGTTATGTCCCTAGTCAGATATTACTGTGGAAGCAAAATAGACAACAATAATACATAATAGTAGAGTGTGTGTTGACTTATGATAGAATCTCATTAGTCATGATATGTGATATCAAGTCAAGCGCATAGGTATAAGTTAGAGAATAATGTATCAGACAAACCCACCATGAGAGCTATACATGGTGACAATTGAATGATAATCAGAATCAACTCTCATAGTGATATTGGTGATTGTGGTTCTTAGAATTGATGTCACCACTGTTGGGATATATGGGCACAAAGTATAGCAGCGGAAATAAATTTTTTATCTATATGTATTCCCATTAAAGTAAGATCACGTCAACTACTATGAAATAGGAAGGATGGTTTAGTGAGTTATACTTGATCCTGGAGAAAGTCCAATGACAAAACTCACTTTAATGCAACTGAGAACTAGTTGATCTTGGACAGTGGTTCTTCAGCTCCTGGTTTTCACCACAAACAACAAACACGAACAACTTCTATAATGCTCCTATGGTCTCACTATGGAATGCAAGTTGATGTTGCTCTCTTTGAAGCAACCGATGGACTCTTGCCTCTAAAGTAGTCCAGACGGACCAATAAGAACTCATGTTGTTCAAGTAGAACAAATGAGAAAGAGTTGTCCCTCCCATTGGTGTACTAGTCACCAACTTGCTCTCCCACAACTACAACTCTTAGTTGTTCTCTCCCGTAGCTACCCCTCCCTTCTCGGGTAGGATTTGCTTGGGCTCTCTTAGTTACCACAACTAGAGAGGACAAAAAATTGTAAGAGGAATTAATTTTCAGTTGTCTGTGTTATTTTGCTCTAGGAAGCCTGTTACAACCCCAAATTTTGGGTTCATTTGTTGAGAAATTTAATTTCTCATAATAAAGATAAATGAACAAATAATGGATGAATGCATGGATTTCATTTACAATAGCCTTGTTGTTTGATTTGTGGGCTTTATTGGCTATTGGGCCCAACAACAAGGATATTCAATTAATTAATGAATAACTGAGATTTAGAGATAAGAAAGGTTTGGAAACCTCTAGAAGGAAAATCCAAAGAAGATTTCGTGCCTCTTAGATTCCTTGGGTTCCAAGGAGTCCAAAGTTGCAAAGAAAAGGCAATAAGAAAAGAAAATATCAATTAAGTATTTCCTTATTAATAAAGAAAATTGAAAACATTGATGAAATGTGGAAAATGTGTGAAAAGAGGAATAAATAGGTAATCCTTAGTGGAATTTCGTTTCCCAAGGATTCCTAATAATAAAAGGAACACTAATGAGGAAAATAAGAGAGAAATAAAGAGAAATCCACAAAAGGAAATATTATAATAAGAAATAAACAAGATAATGTGAAATAATGCATTAAGATGCATCTAGAAGGATAATAAATATCCTTGGAAGAGAATTTCGAAATAATGGAATATCTTGGGATCCAAGGAGTCCCAATGAAGAGGAAGGAAAGAGAAATTTGCAAAATAAAAGGATAATGTGATTATACAATTAATGAATGTTGTGGTTTTGTTAATAAAGTGGTATTTTCTACTTAAGTAAAACTTAAGTTAGTGGCTAATGGGCTAAAGGTCAAGAATAAAAAGAATAAAGGAAAGTGTTTTCGAAATTCCTAAATAATCAAATATTAGATATTATCAAGAGGTTTAAGAAGAAAGAGAAGGTTTACATATCCTTAAAGGAATATGTTTCTTTTTGGAAATAACTCTATGAGTTGTGAATAGGATACCTTAGGGCTTCGTTGCCCAACCCTTTATAAAGGGCTAGAGCACAGGGGCGAGTTGATGGAGGACCCCATGCATCCCTCTCTCCTATTCTTTCTTCTTCTTCTTCGTTTCCGCCTATAAACCCTAATCTAGAAGAACGACGTGACCAGGGAGCTATGAGAAGCTACAAGGGTCTGAGGTGGAAGAATGATGCCCCACGACTCCGGAAGGGGCTTTGCCACCGCGGCACTGCCCTAACCAGGGCGCGCCGGTGGCTGCACGGCTTTACTGTTAGCCGTGGGTTGCAGGTATGTGTGACCAAACGCAGCCAGAAAGATCGTAGTTTGGGGGTGCCCCAAGCGCGGCGGTGGGAGGCGAAGCTAACGGGATGATCGGAAGCAGCCCTCGAGCCCCAGGAAGGCAGGGCGGACTTCTGATCTGCCGCAGGTCAGCCTGGTCGGCGCACAGCGCGCTGCTTCGCGAGGAAGGAGATGAAGCATATGCAAATGACGTTTCTGCCCCTCTGTGGTGTACATCCCCGATCACTTAACCAAGGGCAATAGTGTCCTTTCGAAATGTTTTCAAAACAGCAAGGCAACGTTGCAAGGAGACGAGCGACGTGGCGCGCTCCCATTGGCCCAAAGTAAGTCAAATTTGCTAAATTCATAACTAATTAACGGTAGCTCGGATAGATACGCTTTATACATGAAACTTGCTCAGAAAATAGAGAGGAATCCAAATAAAATATGATTGAACCCTGATTCCTTATGCAATTCGAAAAGTAATGGAAGATATCAACTTTAATGTATTAATGTTTAAAGAACCCTATTTTGGTATGATTAAAGTGATTAGTAGGGTTTAATAGATGATTAAAGTTGATCTAAACCTGTTAATGATAAAAAGGATCATTAAGATTGGAAAAGGGTGAATTTGCATGTAATTAGTTAATTTGGAAGTTTCATATGCATGAATATACTTTAATGGGCCTTGAAACCCTAATGTTGATTGATTCGACTATTAATAGCTTAATTGATTAATTTCATGATTAAAATTGGAATATGCAAAGTCTAAGTTATTTCGAGCATTAAAGTTCTTAATTGATGGATAAATACCCTAAATGAAGTAATTAGGGTTTTCTCATGAATCAAGGTAGAATTGGTGATTAATAACATTCATATGAGTAATAGAGTATAATGAATTACACATTGATGATAAATAAGCATAATGATCTTTTCATGGATTAAAAGGATAAAAGTGATAGTTTTAATGTAAGATAAGTTTAATGGGTTTAAATTGATGGACAATGATGCCTTTAATCCGATAATAAGGTTAAATGTTGTAAAGGGATAACCTTAATATCTTTTGTGAATAATTAGGGTTTAAAATAGTAAAAGATGAAAGGAAACCCTAATTGCAATAGAAACCCTAAAAATAAAATAGTAACCCTAGGGCTCGAATAGGTCTATTAGACTTGGATACCATGATCCATGATAGAAGATATTGGATGTTTGTTTCAGGATCTTATTGAATGCTTGCTTGCCTTGTTGATTGGACTATTCTGTTTCAAGTCTGCTTAACAGGTATGTGGTTACGCTTATGGAAAACCGCATTAGTTTTCCGCGTGTTTGCCGGATGGTTAATCGCAGTGACTGCAACTAAACTGTTTGGATGTTCATATTTGCAAATTATAAAGTCACTATGATTATCACATTAATAATAGAAGTATGGATTCTCGCACCTACATGCCACCCTGATGGATGATACCAAAGGTCAGGCCCAGATGGGTAGACCAATGGACACCTTGAGTGGTGACCCCAGGCACCAAGAAGGTGGCCTATGATATTGCATGACTAGTGGGCACCATGAGTGGTGACCCCCAGGCACCAAGCTCGGGATTGAGAAGGTGGCCTTAAGTCATTGGCAAAGGGCACCCTAAGGTGGGTATGCCAGGGTTAGGGCAAAAGCGGTGGAGAATGTCATACTGAAAAGTGTAAATTGGCTTGTTAAATAATTTGATTGTGATTATTGAATTGTTAGCCATATGTGCAAACTTTTGGTTGTCCCCACATACCAGTATATTTCGATATACTGACCGACGTTTTGTTTGTCGGTGTTTTAGGTACAAATGAAAAGAACAAACAGTAAAGTGGCATATGTGGAATTAAATGAGAACTAATGTGCACAGGAGGATTAGTTAGGTTAGCATTTTCATGGATAGAAGATTAGAAATCCCAGATTTCAAAAGGTAAATAAAGTTTTATTTTATACCAGTCTTCAGCTAGTTGGTAAAGTTTATTAATTGTTATTGATTATTTGTCGAACCTTTGATCCTGTATAATGGATAACGGCACCGACCTTTCGGTCTCCCTTAATTGGGGGTTACCGGGAGGCGGGGTCGTTACAAAGCCCCCAGTACCCCTCTATTTATTGGCGGGGTTTGTGTTAGGGTTCCCACTCTGTATAGGATTGTGTGGGAGTGGAAGGGACCAGAAGATCTTGAATTTTCTCAACTTATGACATTCAAAACGGTCATCTAGCACACCCAGACGGTTGTCTGGTGTGCGCGATGGTCATCTCATATTGTGAGATGGTCGTATAATAGTTTCCCAACCACACACGAGTTTGGCAATTTCGATTCTAATTAATATAACGTATCAATTCCTTGTGCCACAAGTAATGTGCAATCCAAACAAGTTTATGAAAAATATAGAACCTTCATTCGCCCAACCAAGCCATCTCACCCATGTGAGACACCCGTCTCACTCACCGAGATGGTCGTTTGGTGGGTCTGAGATGACTCGATCGATTCAATCACATTGAGTCGGTTGGTTCAAGGGCAGAACTTAGCCAATTCAAACTCTAATTAGCCTGATAACCCAAACGACCATTTCAACAATTGAGACACCCATCTGGCTGCCCAAAACGGCCGGCTCAACACCTTGATATGGTCGTTGGCAGTCCAATCGACCAAACTATCAATATTTTGGATGAATTGAATACCAAAATGCTTAAGTAATCAATCCAATCATCTTTCAAGATAAACTCCTCTTCTAGATGAGTTCCTTTGTGTGTGACCATATAGGTCCCATATCACATTGGTTATGGATGTCCATAACTAGCTTATGACATCACAAGCAAGGAGTGGTGCCTAGTCGCACATCAGTGCTACCCAAGTGAATGTCAAGTTGGAGAACAACTTCAACCTACAATCTATGTATGGTGTTGCAGTGATTGTATAATTCCTTTTTCACTGATATCCCGAATGAACTCGAGGTATGGACTCATCATCCTCTCAATGTTCAATCCATGTTTCTTGAACCAAGAGAAGATTGTCTGGGATAATGTGATCTCATATCATATATTGATTCACATGTGCATGCACATGCATTTCTCAGTCTCTCTTATCAAGAGGCCAAGATATCATACTCCACTAGAAGGGACATAACCCATATCTATTACTCACAGTCTATCCTCATGTGTCAAAGTCACTTAATCGTCACCATTATAACAACCCATGTTTCATGACTGCGTTTGATGATGTCAAAGCACACCCAACAACATGTGCCGAGTGCAGTGATTAGGTCTAAGAATCACAATCACCACCTTCACTATGAGAGTTGACTATGATCACCAATCATGGTTTCCATGTGTCACTCTCAAGGTGGGTCTTTCAGATACACTAGTCTCTAACATGTATCTGTGTGCTTGGTTTGATATTGCCATCTCATGACCAATGAGATTCTATCATCAACCAACCCACACTCTTGTATTATGTGTTACTAAGGTCTATCTACCTTTCAGAGTAACAACTGACTATGGACATAACAAGAATGTACACACTCTTAACATTCATATGATCTCATCCTCCAAGGTTAATACTTGAAGACATACATCATTGAGTATTTTTATTCTTTAGACATTCATAATATTTCCTCATTGTCTCATAACTGAGTGAAATAGAATGAATTAGAAGCTTTCCTTTATTAGGATTAATCAAATACTCTATGTTATATGCCTATCAATCATCACATGGATCAACATTGGTGTGTCAAGAAAACGTAGCAGCAGAGGCCTGTCAACCAGCAATAACGGTAACAGTCACTGACCAACAATATGAGGTAGTAGTAGACAGAAAAGGAGCATTGCAATGGCGGCCATCAACAGAGTGGTGGAGAGAGGAGTGGAGAGAGGAGGAAGAATAGGAAAAAGAGGAAGGGATCGAGATGTCTAAAGTGGTGACACATTAGCAACACTCACAACATGAGAGAATGAGAGTGGTTAGATAAAGAAGAAGAAGATCTCTAGAGCTAGGTATTGGGAGCAACAAAACTTAGATTGGGGGAAAGAAAATTTTGGGGGTGATAATAATTGAAACTTAGTCACCTATTGATATGATAAACCCGACACTAAAACTATGTTGTGGTGATGTCATAGTTTTAACTATGTCATTGGTTGTTCATCAAAAAAATGACAAAAAACATCATTTTCCCTTTAGAAATTGCCAACCCACTAAGACCTATAGTGTCGGCTATAAGACCAAATCTGATGATATAACCTAATTTTGTATAAAATAATTTTTTAGTTAGCATGTGGCTCGAACCCAGTTTTATTATTTCCTACAGGGCAATTGACACCACATGATTTTTAGAGGAATTTGTTTTTGTGGGGCACATGATCTATGGAATCCATTTTTTAGACAAAAATTGACATCATAGTACTTTCGGAGGTAAAATTTATTTTGCGGGATAGTTTGGATCATCAAATTCTTGTTAACTAACGTGTCACATGCTTTACTAATTTTTTAAGGGAAATGTAATTTTGGGAGTTGTTCGTGCTAATGGAATCTATGTTGAATGAAAGGCATACCCATGTTTTTACCTAAACATCATGGCTTGACCAATTATGAGGTTTGTGGTTTTATAGCCGACGTCAAAATAAAAGAGATACCCATTTTCCCCAAAATGTCAAAACTTGACCAATTGCATCATTTGTGTTTTAATAATCAACATCATAAGTATGTGGTGTCGTATTCATATATAAGCCAAAGTTAAGAAAAGTGACATTAAAGGTCAAAATTGTACTAGTTTTTACATATATAGCATCTAATGATCATCTCAGAATTTGGTATATAACATTGTAGACTTTTCTACTACCACAAGAAGTCCATACATCCAATGAACATGAAATTTTTTGGTAGCTAAATGATTTTATACATTTTCAATCATGACAATTGGATCATAAAAATAGATCATAATTAAGATATATTGAAAGGGTTCTCATGCTCTAACCAGCTTAGGTCTCTCACTAGATCATCCTTCTCTCTATCTCTCTCTTTACACACACACACATATATATATATTTATATGTATATACATATATATACATATATATATGCATATATCTATATATTTATTTTTTTATACGTACATCTTGTGAAATATAGTTGGAGCCCAGTCTATGTAGAGGAGTGTTGGTGGAAGGTCACAACCAACCATGAGTTTTTTCACTCTTTTTATGGCATGGATCCTTATAAGAACTTCATTGGAGGGTCCCTACCTAGTGACATGCTACATCGACATCCTAGTTAGAAATATGCAAGGGGTTTTGACACAATGACATCTGATTTTGTTAAAGGACATGCAAGACTTTCCACACCTTGGACCACAGTGGGTAAAGAAGCTTGTTATGTTGCATCATTTCTCGAAACTCAGGAAAAATGTGTAAAGGAAACAATTTTCTGAAGGCAGTTAAAGAAGCAAGTTCAACAAAAAAGAATTAGATTGGAATCTTCAAATATTACCTATTTGACATAATAGTCTTTGGAGCTAGTGGATACCATGTTTAAAAGAAAAGTTAGTAGCTTTCTTGCATGAAACAAAGTGGACATTGGAGTGATGTAGAGAGATTGAAGACACATGGTACAAAATCTGGTATAAATGTATTCTCAAATATAGAAATGGTGTATGAATTATTATTTATAAGTGCTGATGATGATGTTTTATGAGTTAGAAAGATGGTATATAGAACCATAACTATCAAGGTTATTCTCGATGGAAATTTCTTTAACATTATTAGTACTTACACCCCAAATTACCCTTAGCGAGGAGGCTAAGAAGGATTTTTTG
The DNA here is from genome assembly GCA_963693085.1 of Alisma plantago-aquatica. NCBI lineage: Eukaryota > Viridiplantae > Streptophyta > Magnoliopsida > Alismatales > Alismataceae > Alisma > Alisma plantago-aquatica. The sequence goes on along the minus strand of OY856412.1, from coordinate 280,966,003 downwards.
GATATCATGGATGAATTGAAGCAAGGAATATCGATAAAGGAGGATATCATTATTAAGAGTGATTTGAATGGTCATGTCTGGAGTAGGAATGCTAGATATAGGCAACCTATTAGTGTCCATGGATATGGAAGTAGAAATGGAGAAGGAGAGGGGTTATTAGATTTTACAGTTCAATATGATATGATTTTATCAAACACCCATATCATGCAAAGATATTCACAAAAAATATTTCAACAGTTGGAACAATTGTAGTTATATTGACTACTCAGATACAAGGCAGGTTGATCTTAAATTATGCAAAAATTATAAAGTAATCCCTGGAAAAAACAACTCACCACCCAACATAGGTTGGTGGTTTTGATGGAATGAAGAGCAACAAAGGGAGGCATAACAGAAACCAAGATAAAAGGATCAAGTGGTAAAATCTTAAAGGAGAAATGGAATTGGATTTTTATGATAATTTCATCAAAGAGGGAACTTGGAACTTGGAGTTTGAAATTAGCACTACATGGAATAGTATGAGATCGTACATAACATATATCTTTAAAGTGATTTTGGGGGATTCAAGGTATGGTCCTCCACCGAAAGAGACATGGTGGTGGAATGGTAAAGTAAAAAAGTTTAGTAAACTCAAAATAGATATTTATAGGACCTTGCCAAAACTCTAAGATGTTGAAACTTTTTAGAGATATAAATAAGCAAAGAAAGAAACTAAAATGTTATGCAAGAGGCAATGTCTAGATACATTGAAGATGTTAATAAGAACATAGAAATAAGGAAAGGGGAGAAAGATACGTATATGGTGGCTCATATAAGAGAAAGGAAAGGAATAAACTTGAGTTAAGAAATATACAACAAGAATGAAGATGGTAGAGTCCTACTGAAGGATGATGATACCAAGAATCAATTGAGCACCTACTTATATAAGATTTTTTATGTAAGAGACTCATGAAACATGTATACATGAGCTATTATTTACACACAATGAGTTTCACTATTTGAAGTTAAGAATACTTTAGAAAATATAAAAAATAGAAAGGCATGTTGTAACATCCCCAGATTCTGCCTTCTCGAGACTTAGAAGGCCTAAGAGGACAAATATGAAAATGTTAGACAATTGTATCAAAGTACTTTGCAAAAGAAATATGAGCATACATGAACATTAAACTATAATGCATACACCATAACATTTCAGAAGAGGGGATAGACCAAGCCCTAATGGGCGTTTTATGTATAGGGAACAAGAGCACATGGGCAAGGGCTTGTTGGGTGCACACAAGAGAGAGAGAGAGCCAGTGCAACAAAAATTTCGATAAACCGATCTTTGAGGAAGGAGAAAATGATTGGGGAGTAAAACATTGGGTCGATGGCCCACTTGCCTAAATAGGAAGAAGGTAGGGGATGACCCAGGAACCCTCTGATCAAAATTGAACCACCGAAAATGACACGTGCGAAAAGGAAAAGAAAGGAAAGGTGTGACATGGAAATAAATCCTGGAACCATAGGGAAATCGAGTGAATCAAAAGCAAATCTAATCAAATTAAATACAAAACTTACCTATTTTAATTGGAGGGTCAAAAAAACTCCAAATGAGTCCAAATTTAAACCATTGACCAATTAAAGGGTCTAGAACATTCCTAGATAATTAGATTTAGGTTTTCTCCATGTTAAGTCCATATTTTCTATTTTTGTTTCTTATCTTAATTTAAGTGTACAAACTTATTAAATAATTAAGGAGAAACTTTCTTTTGTGGAATTTTACTCCATAATTCAAGATTATAACTATTTGTCTCATTTAGAGTCATGGCACACTTATTTATTGCCTTTTTATGCACTTTCTTTGGATGAGAGAGGAAACAAGGGGAATATCACTTCCCTCTTATATATTTATAAAATCAAAAGGAACGTGGCTTGATGATTCCAAGAGAGTATATTTTCTCATATTTATGAAATAAATGAATAAGGGGCACATTATTATTTCTTTTTTGGCAATTCCAAGAAGAGGAGAGAGAAAATGAACATTAGGGGTTTTATTTTGAAATATATAAAAAGGAAAAGCATACTTATTGCCCAAGTCTCTTATATTTCGAATTTCTTGCTCCTTTATCTTTCTCTTTCTCTTTCAAACCTTTTAAACTTATTTCATAAAAGAAAAGGGAAAACGCATTGCCATTATTACACAAATATTTACAACACATTAAAATAAAGGAAAAACTTATTTTGAGTCCTTTTATTATTTCTCTTTGCATTGAAATACTATAAGTAAAACTATTTTAGAAATTTTTCCATAAGGTCCTTAACAAAATATCATTTGAAGAGAACTACAAAAAAGGTTTTATTTTACTCCTGAAAATAGGGATGTTACATTACTACCCACCTTAATTAAATTTTCTCCTTGAAATTTTGTTAGGCTACCCACCTTAGAAATTTTCATATCTTTAACACAAAAACATAGATATAATATATTACCAAGTAAAACCATAGTTCCATATATTGCATAAATTTTTTTTGAAAAGAAAATAACTATGCTACTAAACTCCACTCAGTCTTATCATCCTCACTCTCATCTACCATAGTAAAGACTCTAGCATGTCTCTTCTCTTTATGTGGCTGATTGTCATTGGGCTCTTTCTTCTGGAACTTGGGGCAGTTAGGCCTTATGTAGCCCATCTCACCACATGCATAGCAGACACCCATTCCAAACCTACATTCACCTAGGTGATATTTGGAACACTTAGCACATTGGGTCTTCCCATTTTGGTTTGCATGTTGGTTTGGGATAGCTTCAGTCGGTGCCTTCCTCTTCTTCTCATTGTGGTGGTTGGAGTTGTGGTTGTTGTGGTAGCTCTCCTTCTTCCATGATCTTCTTGGATGATCTTATAGTTCTGGGGCAGCATCTAGGGCACTCTGGAGTGTACAGTACCCACATCCTGACAAGGAAAAGCTAAGGTCTGGCTTGAGACCTCTAATGAACTTCTTGGCTTTGTAACGTTCATCATAGTCATAGCCGTACTTTTGCAGGATTCGAAACTTCATTGCATATTGGGTGACCGTCATGTCACCAAATTGACATAGGTTGTGAAACTCTTCCTCCTTCTTCTCCATCATGGCCTCATATATGTAGTGGTCTTTGAAGGCCTCAGAAAATTCCTCCCATGTGAATGGAGGAGCATCAGCTTAACGAGAACCTAGTAGGTTCTCCCACCATCTCCTAGCAGCACCCTTCAGCATATGTGTCCCAAAATAGACCTTGGAGTGGTTGGGACAGTCTAAGTCGCAGAAGCAATGTTCCATGTGCTACATCCAACTCTCATCTTTTCCCACCACATCCATCTCTTCTTCCATTGCAAAGGAGTCAGGCTTGATCTTCAAAAAGTTGACTAGGGAAAGCTCAGGGTTGACCCTAGGGTTGCCCACTTGGCCTTCTCCTCTCCCCATGGCAGTGGCTAGAGCTCTAACAAGGACATCAAAGGGCACCATGGGGGTTTCTTGACGTGGAGATTCTCATTGTTCTCCCATGCTAACAGATTAATGTGCATCCCCACCCATGGCTACCTTTTCATTCTCACCTTTCTTCTTAGGAGCCATCACTGTGAAAAAGACATAAACTATATGAGATCATGAGAAAAGCCTGGTGGCCAACCATATTTTGTCTCTAATACCATTATTGTAACACCCCACTTATACCATCCATAGAGGAAGCACATATACACAGTCACATCAAGGGGGATGTCACAACCATAATATTCATTGCACAAAATATAGTTTAAATAAACCATCACAGGATCAAGATTACAATTTCTCATTCTCAAATCTTAACAAAGGTTACATGTACTTAATCATGGTAAAAGGAAAAAGGTCTATAAACTAGGTATGGTTGGCACCCCACCAATGCTCTTCTCCTTGCAGGTCCTTGATCTAGGGTTTCCTCCTTAGATGGACTTCCCTCCTTATCTAGCTTCCAACCTACGGGCATCACACCCCCAGCCATGCATCAAACAAATGGTAAGTGGATTGAACATGTTATAATATAAATAAAACTTGAAAACTGAAAATAAGCATTAACATTAAACATTGAACATTGAAAAGACATGCATTTTCTTTTAGATCAATTTCTTTTATCTTAACCTATATAAGTAACCTCGGGTTGCACAAATGTGCCTCTTCTCTTATGCACCGAAGTGCCTCTTATGTTGCACTGAAGTGCCTCTTATGTTGCACTGAAGTGCCTCTTCTCTTATGCACTGAAGTGCCTCTTCTCTTATGAGGTACTTATATAAGCTTAACATTAAGATTTTCTTCTTTCTCTTAAAGCTCTTAACTTTACATTTAACTTTATTTGTAACTTTATCATTAATATTCATGAAGATGATACTATACATAATATGCAATTCAATTCATCTTAACTTTACCGACTTTAGCAATTAAGAATAGTAAATAACATAAACATGTCATTCATTACAAAATTCATATATGCATAATTAAATCAACCAATTTAACTATGTTCAATTGCATGGACCACTTACGTTTACACTTAGAGAGTGTATTCTCTCTCTTCCTAGGTTGAGTGAGTCTCAATCACTCTCTGGGTCTAAAGAACCCTAATTGTCTTGTTCCAAACATATGTCACATCAATATACACATTATTCATAATATTAAACCCTAGATTTATTTCTACAAAACCAAGAGATTTCGATTTAGAATAAGACTCTAAAACCATATATTTGGATTCCTCATGAAAAACCATTTCCAAAACATATTTTTGCATACTTTTCTGAGCATTGAGCAATTTACCACGAATTTATAAAAACCAACCAATCATAAAATCAAAGAAATGCCACATAGGCAACCTTTTATCCAATGGGATCTTGGGCCTAGATGAGTTGGGCCAATGAGAGCCTGCCATCTCGGCGCGGGTCTCTCCCATCTAGATTAGTGGTCAACCGAAAAGTAAAAGGGATGAAAACTTGAAAATACCCCGACGATGTTAATCAATTTATCAAAACAATGGGGGCATCTAGGTCTTTTTGAGACCTGGATTCTTCACCCTGCTTTCCCTTGACCCAAGGATGAACACAGGTACCTGGAGATCTGTCCTCCAATTAGAGCTCATGGAGGGTGATACCAATCGAGAACCCAAGCATCTGGGTGGCTTCGCAGATCCAAGTCGAGGCCAGCGAGCCAAGCCTTGGGGTTCATAGACCGCATGAGATCGAGGTCAGACTTTGTTCATTACTAAGCTCGATCGGCAAAGTTCACACCTGGGGGGAAATCGTGAACCAGCCAAAACCAAGCAATGAAAAAGGGTCACACTTCACCTTCATGGACAAGCAAGGCGTAAAGAGCAGGGGGTGAGGGACAAGGGCCTCACGGTCCCTGGGAGACGTCGGGAAGCAAGAAATAGAGGAAAACAAACTCGAGGGGTGGGACCGTTGTGAGAGGCCAGAACACAACCACTGGGCTTGGAAAAATGATCGCGGCAATCAACTGGCGGTCGAGGCATGTTTCCCTTGGCCAGAATGACCCGGAGGTGCCATGGCATCAAAATGTCGACGAGCACTCCTACTGGTCCTAAAGGTCACGATGTTCAGGGGGTTCTCGTGGCAAACTAAAAATATGAGGGAAAATAATAGACGTTGAGGATACTCACCGCACTCACGATCGAGTCGGGGTGGACTGGGGAGGTTGGGTAAAGTCGAGGACACTGGAGATGGCACCTTGAGTAGGTCAGGGAACCTAGGGGCTTTGGAGATGAAATTGAAGGTAGAGGAGGTCCGTGCAGGGCCCGGTAGTGCTCTTGAGACCCTGAGGTGAAGAGGAGAGGGAGTATGTAGGCGGCTGCGTATTTTGGCAGAGGGGATAGAACAAGCCCTAATGGGTATTTTATGTATAGGGCATGAGAGAACACTAGTAAGGGCTCGTTGGGTGTGTGTAAGAGAGAGAGAGCCAGTGCAACAAAAATTTTGCAAAACCGATCATTGAGGAAGGAGAAAACGATTGGGGAGTGAAACACTGGGTTGACGCCCCACTTGCCTAAATAGGCGGAACGTAGGGGATGACCCAGGTACCCTCCGATCAAAATTGAACGGCAAAAATGATGTGTGTGAGAAGGAAAAGAAAGGAAATGCATGACAGGGAAATAAATCCCGGAACCATAGGGAAATCGGGTGCATTGAAAGCAAATCTAATGAAATTAACTACAAAACTTACCTATTTTAATTGGAGGGTCAAACAAACTCCAAATGAGTCCAAATTTGGACCATTGACCAATTAAAGGGTCTAGAACATTCCTAGACAATTAGATTTAGGTTTTCTCAAAGTTAAGTCCATATTTTCAATTTTTGTTTCTTATATTAATTTAAGTGTACAAACTAATTAAATAATTAAGGAGAAACTTTATTTTGTGGAATTTTACTCCATAATTCGAGATTATAACTATTTGTCTCATTCAGAGTCATGGCACATTTATTTATTACCTTTTTATGCACTTTCTTTAGATGAGAGAGGAAACAAGGGGAATACCACTTCCCTCTTATATATTTATAAAATCAAAAGGAAAGTGGCTTGATGATTCCAAGAGAGTATATTTTCTCATATTTTCGAAATAAATGAATAAGGGGCACATTATTATTATTTTTTTGGCAATTCCAAGAAGAGGAGAGAGAAAATGAACATTAGGGGTTTTATTTTGAAATATATAAAAAGGAAAAGCATACTTATTGCCCAAGTCTCTTATATTTCAAATTTCTTGCTCCTTTATCTTTCTCTTTCTCTTTCGAACCTTTTAAACTTATTTCATAAAAGAAAAGGGAAAACACATTGCCATTATTACAAAAATATATACAGCACATTTTAATAAAGGAAAAACTTATTTTGAGTCCTTTTATTATTTCTCTTTGCATTGAAATCCTAGAAGTAAAACTATAATGAATTTTTTCCTTAAGGTCCTTAACAAAATATCATTTGAAAAAAACTACACAAAAGGTTTTATTTTACTCCTGAAAATAGGGATGTTACAGTTTATCACCTTTAATGGTAATGAAATAATGATAATACTTTAGGACTTAGATGAAAATCCCTATCAACACAAAAAATTTACATAAAAATCCTCGTGATAACGTTTACATGAAACACTTCCAAATTATGTTGATTAAGAGTTTATGAATTGACCCTCCTTTTATATATGTACATATGCTATTTACAAATAATGAACTAAAATTGCACCTAAATAAGATAATTAAATAGTGATATGTGATAAATATTAGGACTTCTAAGTTTTGAAATCCCCAATCTCTAGAGATATATATAATACTTTGAATAGTTTAAGAGTATTTTGATGTGAAAGCCTACCCACTGAAAATGAAAAAAAAGTGTAGTATATCTAAATTTTTGACATAATAAAATGCCACATAAAGATTAGTGACGTCAATATTGAGTAAATTTGATGATTTTTTACTATTGTAAATGATAGCTATAATTTATCTAATAATTTTTTGTTGTAATAGAAAATTTGAAATTTAAATTCTTAAATCTAGGACTGTATACATGACCCTAGAGGAATTATATGGACCAAATTCCATTAAATGAATTGACTTCTAATGTTTCATAGAAATATAAATCCCCAAATTATGTCAAGTAGTTGGATGATGAAGTAATAGTAACTAGAATATAAGCATGAGGTGATTGTAACTTGGTTCTCACATTGAATTTTCCCATTTTTAGTTTGGCATCGAAAAGTTTTCCATCAAGAAATTATTTTCCTTCTATTACTATATGTACAAAGAAAAGTGATTTTGTTGAATTTTATAGATGGTTTCTCGAACTAAGTCACAATCAATGAGATATGAGAAAACTTTAGAAGTAAAACCTAGAATAGGTGAAGGATACTACATTGTAGATGATATACCCTTTTAGATTTCGACTTGAACCCTTTTAAGGGGTGGAGAATAGTACCTAACTAGACCAACGATGTACTGATTTAGGAGAAAAATATCCTTTAAGAGGTGGAGAGTTGTAACACACTAGAAATTCTACTGGACTTTAGTTTTTAAATATTGTGGGAAATTTTTTCTCATGAAAATCTATTTTCTAATTTTCCATTGACATATCTTCAAATTGAAGAAAGAAATTGCAACTTTTCTTCATTTTGATCGATCATCATGATCCTTGATTTAGACTACTTTTTCCTAAATACATATATTCCTCTCATTTGATAGATATTTACAAAATACTCCCTCAATTTGGCCTAATCAATCATTTTGATTCCAATTTGAGTCAATTGAGCTTGGACTTTTTTATTTGATGTTGTATTCATATCTTAATTTTGACCATAGAACTAATGGATTTGGAAATAATCTAAAATAATAATAGTGCTAAAGAATGAGGACATTTAGTTTGGTTTAGATGGATCATTAACACAAGCATTGATATTTTAGTAAATAACTTCATCAATAGGAGAGTCATGACCAAGATTTCATAGCATTAGGAGATAGTACTTTGATGATTTTGTTAGGTAGAAACTATAGTCATGCTTAAAATTGTAGATTCTTTAACCTTATACTCTAGGAGTTAAAAAATATTGCAATAACTCACATAAAGGGGGCTAATAACTATTTCATTAGATTCAACACTATATAAATAGGAGCAAGGAACCCACTACCTTCTTTGTAACACGATGATGACAGTTACTGAGAGGAATACCATGTTTGATACCCCTCATCGATAACGCCAACTTGCACCACATTGTTTGGGCTCGGAACCCATCTCTCCCTGTACATCTCCTATAATCCAACATTAAACCATCATCCACCTTGCATCAACCTCAATAATGACTTTCCAAAGAAACATCCACACTCATCATCAGCCGCCTACATCTACTACTAGCTAGAAGAAATGGTGCCAGAACAACATCCCTCCCCCATGACCGGTGCCACCAACTTCTCCTCTGTCATGTTCACCTAATTTCTTCTCCCCTTCCTTCCTCCTGGAAACCTATCGACAAAACCCTAGATCCTTAGGAAGAAGAAGCCCTGATGGTGCTGACCTGCCAGCCACTGCCCAACCTCTGCAACATAGATTTGCCTCACCTACAATCAACCATAGCAACACCAAGGGATCTGCAGACCAAGCCCCACCACCTCGTTGACCACCCTGATCCTGCAACCAATAAATTGACTTCTCTATTGCCTCCTTCATTCACACCTATGACCAGTGTTCAGAAAAGTGCTATTCGGTGTACGGGCGGATGGGGCACTGAATAGAGTATATGCAGTATGCGGGAGTATATGCAGAAGTATATGCGGTTTTGGATTTTTAAATAAATTAATATATCTATGCATATTTATATATCAGTCATATAGAATTATATATCACATTGAACAATTACATACAAGGACAACATAGAATGATTAATTAGAAGAAAGGGAGCAACAATATCATATATATATTTAATTAGAAACAACAAAAATGTCATATAAATTTCATTTCTTCAAGTCCATGTATGTGTGTTTGGAAAAGCGGTGATTAAGCGGCCGCATAAGTAGGTAATCGACAGCATAATCAGGCTTGGACTGATTATTGGTCCACTTTGACATATGCAGTGTGGTCCCCTGTCCGAACCGCTTAAGCGGCCGCATATGCGGCCGCACGGACTGATTTCCTGAACACTGCCCATTACCACTCCTCCATCCTCTCCATCATCTCTGCTGATAAAGAAGACATGAGTGCACATATTTTAGAACAAGTCAGAACTACCAAAAGCAACAACTGAGTTCCCTATTCTCACTAACGAACAATCTAAAAACCAATTAGTTTGGGCATCTTCTGGTTCTGCTGCCACCTCGAGGGAACAAATGCCACCATTGTCTCCCTCATTCAGCTATAATAGACACAAAGGTTCTAACCACTATGTTGATGCAAGATCCCTGCATCGATGGTGGGTCCATAATCATCGGTACAGTCTGGCCAACACCTGCATTCATTCAACTACAACTGTCCCAGAGTCGTCTTCGAAGCCACTTTGACCCATCATCACCTTGTACACCACCACGGATACCTGGCCCTTCAGTAGTCTCTGTTCTACATCTAATGAAGATATTGGCTCTAGACAATTCCACTACACACATGTTGTGTCTCCCACATACCTTAGACTACAAAACTAGATCACCAACCAAGGAAGACCAGTAGAACACCTTATTCTATGTAAGTTACACTTTGCTTCTTCCTTTCAATCGACCAACTAATTGCTAGCATAAGATATAAGCTACATATAATTGAGATTGAATGAATTAGTAGTTAAATCAGTGATGTACTCCTTGAAAAAAGAAAGCTACATTGGCCCAATTTGAATACATAATGTTACGCATGCATGACTTTAGATAAACTAATAGGAAATGAACTCTTACAAATGAAAATTCAAGAAAACTCTCAATTCATATACTTCACCATTTTAAATTATATTTAGTATAGTCAAACTAATTTGAAAATTTCTCCATGCTAAATCAGGATTGTAACAATGAAATAAAAAGAACAAAATGAGTAAAATTAAGGATATTAATAACTATAAGTAGGCAACGTACGATAGGTGACTGGTAATCCAATAGTTATCTATATTATCATTTTTGATATATGAAAGTCATACCCTACCTCAATCCACACTAGATATGAATATTAATGCAATTTATACATATATGCATATGTGGGGATGATATAGATTAATGTATCATATAATTATAACCCTATTGTATAACACGTATCATAAGTTCGTCAACCCAAATGCTTAAGAAGAACTTAAACCCCAAACGTGTATATTTATATTTATATGATATACATTAGAGAAAAGAGAATATAAACCAAGTTTTGGAGAGAGATAATATAAGAAGGATGTTTTAACCATAAGTGAAGTTACTTCCTCTTGATAATCTAAAACAACTAATAAGCATATTGAGATAGTTGTATACATTTTTTGAAACCTAAGAATGAGATTATGACTAGAATGTATAGAGGGATTTTGGATGCCTAGTGAGTGCAAATAAACATCTATAGTTCCAATGACTAAAATATATAGTATAACACCTTAAGACATAATATAGAGAAAAAGGTGATAAAACAATGGAAAATGTTATACTGATTTCATATATAGCCCAATTGGAACCCTAGAAAGGGGAAATGGATAATAAAAATTCAAGTTCCTAAAATGAAAACCCTAGTCACCTATAATGCTAATAAAATGAAATTTGAACCAAACTTTATTCCAAGCCATATCATGACATATATTTCTCTAAATGTATAGACCGATTATCTCTTGGAGTTAATACTTGGATTTTTTTTTCAAATTTGGATGATTGAATTTAAAGGTTCAAAATTTCAATTTTGATTTGGAAAGTTATTTCCCTCATTGATTGCATGCATAACGAGATAAGTTGGTTTTCTTAAAATTGTTGCAAACATTATCCCCCTCCTAGAAACCCACTAACAATAAATCAAGGAAACTAGTAGCACATGTCTGAATGTCAAAAAGGGCAGGCTAGTGCCCATAGTTTAGTGGAATAACGCTTCCAAAAATTTGTGTAGAGAGAAGGACATGAGGTCCCTCAGTATATTAGGAAACTCGGTTGGTGTTTGTCATTCTCATGAATAGAACATGTGTCTTTTCCAACAATATAGACATTATGTACTATCTATTGGAAAATTGAATGATAGTTTTCAAATTTGGATACTGAATCTTATTGAAATTAAAAACCCATTGCTAACTTTTGATACATTGATATATTGTTTAATCCTAGCATTTTATCATGAAAGTCCTTATAGATAGGTTGATATTGTTTTACTTTCCAAATACCAATTTTGTACCAGCTTTCTAACCACAGTTTCCCTTATAGGGCCCATGTGTGGTTTTTGTTCTCTTTTAGAATTCATGGTCTGGTGAGTAGGGAAGACCTAGAAGAGACTACACGAGATAGACCTCTGTAAGAAGATGAACATTATATTTAATAAAGTTCAATTCTTCCATGCATATATATCATTTCAAAAAAAACATCATGTACTCTTAGAAAATAGTATGAATGAAGAGTTTTGTTTATATTTTTTGGTGCAAATTCTGTACATTTTTTATCATATAGACTAGGTTTTGAAAGGGTGCCTATAAGAATTAATGCTATTGTGTTAATAACAATTAAAATAAGAAGAGTAATGCCTGACTAACATAAGAATATCATGTTGGATTAATGAGTTCTAGAGGGGGAAGTGAATAGAGCTAAAAACACTTAAAACAAATTCATTAGACCTTCAAATTATATCACAAGATAAGGTTTCTTATATGGAATTTGTGAGCAACTAAACATACATAGGAAGGATGTGAGATATTGAACAAGTACAAGTAGTACAAGATATGCATAGTGGTTCCAAACTCCAAACTAGGAGATTTACATCCACTCCTAATGGCGTCAATTTCTAGGATTTGCAACCATTGTACACTTCTTATATTCCATTATAAGAATACAATATGACCACCTTATTCCAAGGTCAAGGGTACCTAGCATTCTTTCATGGATTAAAGGAACCAGTAACCTTACAAATACTTACCCATCCAAGAATAAGAGTTTTCTACCTTCATAAGGACTTACCCACTTTTGCAACGAGCTAGTAACCTTCATCAAGGAGATCCACTCTTGCAACAAGTCTTCAATCTTGGGTGATTTACCCACTCTTCTCTTAGATCTTCATCCTTCTTCCTCACCTTCACCAAGGAGAAGCTTTCTCCATTTTTCCTTTGAGAAAGGAGATAGGGAAAGGAAGTTGAGAGCTTCACAAGGTGTACAATGAAGCATCTCTCTCACAAGAAAACTTTCTCACTCAGATTGATGTTTATCAGTAGTAAGCTTGAGATAGAAAGGGGCTCTTAGTAGACAAAACCACTCAACTATAGCTAGGAGAAAAGAAAGAAAACTTTAGAATGAAGTCTAAGGGCCCCTATTTATAATTGGGGGTGTCTACTAGCTGTAGACACACTTAAGATCAAATTCTAGCCGTTTGGGGTGTTAAACCAGATATATTTTTAGTTTTGCAACACTCCAACAGTTGGAAACACTTTTCTGCATTTTTCCGTACAGTGTTGTCAGTTGAGTTTCCATAAAGGTAATTTGACCAATAGCACTGTGCGACAAAATAATTTTGAGTTGTCTTTCAAGTTTATCCTTGTTGAACTTGGTTGATGGCCTAAGATTGTTTTGTAAGTGCATGTTGTTGGCCAAGTTGTCACCAGGACAAACTCGGTCGACACTGGGATTTATCAAGCTCCAAGATCTTGTCAGTCAAGTTCTCTCTGGGAAAACTCAGCCGACTAGGCAACCTATAATGGAATTTGATAAATGCCAGCGAAGTGTTTAAACATTTGATTTAAGTGCATTTTATATTTTTCTCATCTTAGTTACAAGTCCTAGCATAGATACAAGTGATTTACAAACATGTCCTTATTGATTTAAGGCCTTCTTCACAAAAGTGCACTTGCATTGATTTTGACTTGTTTTTTTTCAAGCTAGGGTTTGCTTGAATTCATTCTTTTCATCTACCTGATACTTGAAATTGATCTCAAATAGACATATTAGTTATGTATGAATGGAATGGTTGTCATCATCAAAATATGGGCAATGTATTATTGTTATGTCAACATTATCCCCCTATTTGAAGATGACAAACCATTCCTTAACATATTAAAAAGAACTTAGAATTTAAAATGTTTACCTTGTCAATGTATGGGGATACACAAATGTACAATAGCAAATGATCTTCCTCGATTCATACTTACCTTTACCTGTATGGTTAGTTCCTCCAAAACCATAGCAACAACACATATATGCTACTTGAGTCCACTTTCTTAATCATAAGAATTTCATAGAAATAAATAGAAAATGATCAAATTCAATATGTATGAGTCTCATTTATCCCTCTTTTTCATATCAAAAATGGAGGGGTAGAAGAACTAAAAATAGGTCTTATCCAATGCACTAACACCACATACAACTACCACTTGCACACACCACACACAAGGCAGAGAGAGAATAGATAAACCAAAATCATAATCAAAATATGAAAGCACACACCAAAACTCATGAAATGTATCATGAACACAGAGTTAAAGGTACAAATAATGATATTACAACAAAGTAGATCTATTCATGATGAAAACTACAAAAGTAAAAGAAAATGACTGAATCTAAAATACTACCCTCAGATACAAGTGCCCAAAGTAAAGTACATGATAGCCTACAAAAAGACAAGTACATGAGAACTCTAGAACCTAAGAAATAAACATCAAGCTCATCAAGGTCAATCTCCTTGTAAGGCTGGTAATCCTCATCACTAATTGGCTCAAAAGGTGTAGCACTGTTAGTAGCAGCGGTATCCTCATCACCATCTTCATCAACATCAACATCGTCAACCATCTCTTCATCCTTATAAAGAACAATGGAGCGAGGACTGGGCCACTGGTGTTGTTACTCTTCCCCAGAATCCCAGTTCCAAGCAATGCTTTGGATTGATCATAGTTGGGTATGGAAGCCCAATCAAAGATGGAAAGCATCATAACAACATGGACAAGGGGACGTGCAAGTACCTAAGTGCTTGAGGGCTGAGGATGAGAGGAAACCCTGAGCAGAGGAAGGAGATGGAGCAGAAGCAGCAGATTGGTGAGCTAGGTAGAATTGATCATATGCAAAGGAAGCATAGTTAGTAGCAGAGAAAAGGCTAGTAGGAGGGATAAGGGTGACAACATGATAGGTTCACAATAGACATGATTTGAACTAAGTGATGGTGAATGTGTTCTTGAATCTGCATTTGGTATGCATTCAGATGCATCATGTAACCCATAAGGGTTTCATTTGACATAGAAAATGATTCATGAGTAGGTTTAGGAGGAGGTGGAGGCTGGGTAGAGGAAGAGGAACCAGAGTAGAGGTACTGATCATAGGAAAAGGAATCATAGTCAGTGGCAGAGAAAGTTTGGTAGGAGGGATAAGGATGATAGTAGGATACGTTCATGGTAGACATGATTTCATCTATTCCTTGGTGTAGGTGATCCTGGACCGGCATTTGGTATGAATTCTAATGCATCATGTAACCCATAAGGGTTTCATTTGAAGCAACAAATGATTCAGGAGTAGCTCTAGGAGGAGGTGGAGGTTGGGTAGAGAAAGAGGCACCACGGGTATAGGTACTAGTGGGACGGAAGGACTTCTTGACTATGGTGTAATTGATGTAAACCCCTTTTCTACTGGATTTGTAGCTAAGATCCTTGAAAATAGATTTCTAGTATGATGTTGAAAACCACATATCAAGTTTGGGTAGGGTGGGTGGGAGTCTCGGGTGTTCTTTTTAGTGTCAAAATAGGCCATATGATGGATAATATAGCAAACCCATTTGACTTTGACATATTGGAGGGGACAATAAATGAACACTACAATGTTCTCTACTAAATATGTTTCATTTTTCTTGGGGTAGATATTGTAGTTAACTATTAAGTGTGATGGGACATGTCTTTATGTCAAGAAAGACAAGGGTAGGAATTCCTTCTTCCTATAAGGTACCTCAGGTTTCTTCAAGCTTTTACGAATATCACCTAGGTTTAGCTTGGGCTCAAAACTCATGAAAACCTTTTTAGGGTCGAGGATGTCAATATATTGGGGATAGTATGACATCTAATCACATGAGGACAATGAATTATTAAGAATTTATTGAGGGAATACTCGGAGATGTTAAATTGAGTTTCCTCAATCATGGATGTTAGGACGACCTAGGTTTAGGAGGTGGCACTAAGGTTGTGTAGTTTGAAATGAGATTTGCATAAAATTTATGGATTGCTTTTGTGCTAGGTTTGAAATTTGAATAACACAAATATTCTACACATAGTGCACCTAAGTTTTGCTTTGCAAAAACTTTCCAAACCTCTTTCAACTGCTCATTTTGGGTCTCTAGAAAAGTTATAAAATGGTAGGTATTTCTAGGTAGCAACTATTTATACCTATAAATTGCTTGAGAACTGATAAATGAGGTACCATTATATGGTATGAGCTGTGAAGTGGTGGAGGAGGTCGGGACACCAGCAAGACCAGTCATTTTTCTCCTATTTGACAGCATGCAGAGGATAAATAGGGAGAAGTGAGGAAGTTGCTCATCAATGAAGGAAGAAAGACTAGTAGCCAGCCATTCAACTAGTAAGGATTGCCTAGAGGGAGTGAAACAAGGATGGAGAAGGCTAGGAGAAGGATAGAGTAGGCCTAGGGTTTTAGGAAAAATAGGAATGATGCTTGATCATTCAAGTATCCTCTAGTTGAGAGATAGGAAATCACCCAAAAAGCCTTCTATATTTCCACACAATAGTGTTGTTGGTCGAGTTTGCAATTTAGGAAAATCGGTTGATACTAAAACCAGTCCAGTCCTTGAGCATCTTGTTAGTTAAATTTCCTCAAAACAAACTCGGACAACAAGAGTGTTTGTAAACAAGATACAAAATTTAGTTCTACAGTCCTACACCTCTTAATGAATGCATTTCTCTATCCTATCATGTATTTTGAGCAATAGAGGTAGATTTTACTCATCATTGGCTACTATTTTGTGATAATATAAGAGTTTGTAATTTAAGGAAAAAACACCAAAAATAAAGCATAGAAACTTTGTATTTGTAGCACAAACAAGCATATGATAAGAAATTTATGAGGAATAATGTACATATATGTGAATATCTTAGTTAGAAAGCATATAATTGTCATCAAGAGTAGTTTTAAGTAGTTTTGATCTAATATATGTAAATTGTTTTCTAGCTAAAGGTTTAATGAAAATATTCACACATTATCCACATAAGTAACATAGATATCTTTCTTAGCAATTTGGTCTCGAAGGAAATGGTGGCATATTCCTATGTGTTTAGATCTACTTTGCAATATAGGATTGTATGATAGACTGATTCCACTAGTATTGCAGAATATATAGGAGAAGCATCATTGAAAACTTTAAACTCTTGGAGCATTTGCTTCATCCATATGACTTGGGAACAACAACTTCCAACTACAATGTATTCAGCCTTAGTAGTTGAAAGAGCCACCGTGCTTTATTTCACAAAGAACTAAGAAATCAAGTGTGATCCTAGAAGGAAGAAAGTGCTACTTGCGCAATTTCTATCAATTAGTCACTCGAAATAATCCACATCGCTATAAGATGTAAGAGAAAATTTCCTTGACCTTGGATACCATAGTCCAAAATTTTGGGTTTTTGCTAGGTACCTTAGAATCCTCTTAACAACTCTAAGATGGGATTTTCTAGGGCTTGGTTGGTACACAAGATAAAACTAAATATGATATATGGTCTAGAGGTAGTTAAGTATAGTAAGCTAACAATCATGCCTCTATATATATTCTCATCTACCTTTTCACCTTCTTCATCTTTATTAAGTATGACAGTGTTGTACATGGGAGTATCCATTGACTTTGTGTTCTCCATCCCAATGTGCATCAAGAGTTCACTTGTGTATCATTGGTTGATAAACTCTGTAACATCCCTGACCTGGGTTATGAACTAACCTTAGGTGTTTTTCCTAATAAAGTTGATCAGATGCTAGCTTATATTTCTTGAAAAGTAATTAATGCTTTTGAGGAACTTATATTTCAAATTTAGTCCTTTTTGCATAGTGTTGAAACATTGTTTTGTTGATAATGGACTAAAGTGCAAATTACCCAAGTAGAGGGGTTAACTTGCAAATTGCACATGTTAAGATGTTCCTCTGATGTTGATACATCATAATAATGAATATGATCAAGTGGTACAATTTTCACAAGCTTGGGTACCAAGATACCACTTGTAGAGCAATCCTTGTGCATTAAAACCTAGTTTTGGTGTAAAGTGCAATTTACCCAAAACCTAGGGTCCAACATGTAATATATACCTCTAGAGGATCTCTCATGTTTCTTGGCATCAAGTGGAGCAAAAACAAATGAGCAGTGTGCCTATTATGAATGATCATGGTAGGAGTGGAAAATTACTCACAAATAATAATATATTAAGTAATATCCAATAAATATGGATATTAATATACAACTCTTTAAGGTGTTTTGTTTCTTTTCCTTTTAACCTTGGATAATGGAGGAGTTTTGCATGAGGTTAGGAGGTGGAAACGTGGCCAAGGATGGAGGAAGCTTTGGTGGTTTTAGTTGGGAAATAAAAGGAGATAATCCTCTTCTTTCCACTTTCCTTGAAAATATCCAAAAATATATAAGTGTATCTTTCCAACAACTCAAAGGATCGTTTCCTTAGTTACTCTTCTCATCACTTTTCTTGGACCGATGAAGAAGGATCTCTGGAGCAGAGGAAGGATGACCAAGCTGACTTGGTAAGTGTTGATCACCATCTACCTCGAATTCATGGTGGAAACCACTATATAAGGTTAGATTTATGGTGTTCTTCACACGATTCTCCTTTCTAGCCATCTTCTCCATCCAAAACTTGAAGAACGGGCCTTGTACACCTACTGAAGCTCAAGCCACCATTAAAGCTACGAAGCTTGGATCTTTGGATCAGTCCTAGAGGTAGGTTTTATAACTCTAAACCCTTAAGCTTTGCTTTTGCATCCTTCTTTCCTAAAAATTGTTGCTTATACTTTTTCTTTAGACACCTTTGAGTGTTCTTGCTATTGATTCCGTGAAGAACAACCCCTGTTCCTGGTTGAACTGAGGTATAATATGATGACGTTAATTTCTATGTTTATCCAAGTTCCCAACTTTAGTAAATGGTCTCCCAAATTTAGCAAACGGTTTACCAAAACGTTGGTGCAAACGGTTTTGCAAGAACGCATGGAAGCAAACGGTCCAAGACCGTTTGGAAGCGTTGACTAGGCATTGACCATTTGGAGGACTTTTTAGAATAATGTAGACTAATCACCTTCCAAAAATCATCAATTAATTCCAATTGGTTCACCAATCAAAGGCCCATCAACCATCTAAACCCTAATCGGGTCAATTGCTGATTTCAATAATTGTATTATGTTGAAGTTTGGGTTGAGTGACCCAAACGGTTTCAAAACCATTTGGGGATCACCCAAACGGTCTCAAGACTATTTGGTGATCACCCAAGACCGTTTGGAGGTCTAGGGTTAAGTAGGGTTGACCAATTGAGGGTCTAATGATATCAAGTTGATGAATAATCGATTACTGATTTGGTGACCAAACCTAGGGTTCAAACCTTAATTGAATAACTTGGTTTTGATAAAATAATGGGAAAACGGTCTCAAGACCGTTTTGAGGTCATCCAAACAATCCCAAGACCATTTGGGGGTCACCGAAGACCGTTTGGAGGTCTAGGGTTGACTATGGTTAAGTGGTTGAAGATCTAAAGGTAATTAGTTGAGGTGCAATCGATTGTTGACCTAGTGATCAATCCAATGAGCCAAACCTTAATTGGTTGAGTTCGTTTTTGGTTTTGACTTGACCAAACGGTCTCAAGACCATTTGTAGGTCATCCAAACGATCCCAAGACCATTTGGGGTCAGGACATGATCAAATTGGATGATGGTTCAATGATTTCAAATCAATTGGACTCACTTTGAAGTATGTTGAAGGGTCATTGATTTCAAACCCTAATCCAATCGATCCAATCCTTAATTGATGATCAATTGAGGATCAATTGAGTGTCAAATCCATTGAGGGTTGACCTTTTTGACTCAATTGATGGGTGGCTAACAAGTGCATGATCGATTGAGGTGTTCAACACTGGAAACCCTAACTCAATTGAAGTGGTTGAGACACTTTTTTGTCCTTGCGGTTTTGAAGTGGTTTGGACCAAACGGTCTCAAGACTGTTTGGGACCAAATGATCCCAAACCGTTTGATCTCATGCGGTTTTAAGGTTGGTTATGTCCATGCGGTTTCAAAGTCAAACTTGATCAAATGGTCTTCATGACCAAACGGTCTTCACCCCATCTTGGGCAAACGGTCTTGAGTGTACACTTTACCATGCAGTTTCAAAAATCAAAAGACCAAACGGTCTTCAAAACCAAACAGTTTCAAGGTCTGTCCAAGACTATTTGGGGGTTCAGTGTGCAAGATCGTTTGAGGTCTAAAAAGGTCAAGATCATTTGATGTCTTATTGGTCAAGGTGGTTTAGTGGTTGATTAACCTAAAACTCATAGATACCTAAAGTGATTAAGGGACCAAGTAATTAGTTGATTAATGCATGTTATAATCAGTGGTGAACATTACAAAGGTACCTTGATGGGATAGAGTGACTAATACTCTTTGAACAAGTGAGCTTTAATGATCACAATAGTAATGAAATAACCCATGATGTCAATGTTGAATTAACTTAGCCAATCAAGGGTGATGTAAACATCAACTTATAGAAATATGAAAGAGAAGAGTTCGTATATGAATGGCAATCAAGTACTCAACTCCTAATAAAGATGGATACCTAATTAGTGTATGATCCATATCAAGTGGGATCATGAAATCCTAATTATGATGGTTAATGAATCTTAACCCTAATTTGAGGGCATTAATGGAAGTAATCCTCATATATGATGATGGTATGATCTTAATTCATTGTAATATGAATAGTAAACCCTAATCAAGGGTAATGTGATGAGATATGAATAGTAAACCCTAATCTAGGGTATTGTGATGAGATATGAATAGTAAACCCTAATCTAAGGTAATGTGATGATGTGAATAGTAAACCCTAATTCTGGGTTATGCTTTTAAGCATGAAACTCTATGACTGAATTATGAAATGAGGAATCACTATTCCTAATTAAGCTAAAGGGGTTGGTTAACCCTAATTGAATTAAAAAGGGAAACCCTAACCCTAATAAGGGCATAGTGGTGCAATCCTTGCATAGTAAAGTCATCTTTGTTTTGCATTGTGCTGATGTAGAGATAATGTGTATGTTATCATTTATATTAACCATGTAGGTTTTTATAAAATAGTGAGCATAGACAGGTAAGAGTTATGATGTCATATTCATTAAAAGCACTTTACAAGTTTTGAAAGTAATTGTAATATGTTGCCTAGTGATAGGTAACAAATGAGACTGATAGGCTGTATGAGCCATGAGAAATATCTGCATTGCTACTATCATATTCATATTGTTAAATGAATTAATGGCAATGTGTTACTTGGTAACAAGTATTCTGATGATCTAAGGGTTTGAACACCCATATTTCTGAATCATAATGATGAGATGGTTAGGGATTGATATCCCAATGTTAACAAGATGTGAAATGAACTTGATACAATTAGTACTCTTTCTTTATAGAAATTGTCTTATTGGTTTATGTTTGAAAACATGCCTGATGATAAAAGAATGCTATAATGTACTTAAATAATCTAGAGAAATGATATCATGTAGAGCCCTGACCATAGATCCATCATTGTGAGAAGTTAAATGATGGTGAGACAGGTTTTCCTAAGGGAACTCCTGGAGAGCATACTTTTGAGTATGTGGGGGTTATGGACGCGAATATCCTTACGTCCTAATGAGGGAATTGATGTGAGATGTACATTTAATCTCTCAATCCTTCATTATATGTTTATGTCAGGATGATGTATCACTAATCTCCCGATGATGTTGTTAATGCCGCATCGATGTGAGATAAATAAGAAATCCCTCGATGGAGAAGAGAGTACAGCATGCCACTGTAACTCTAATAGCGATGTTTCCAGAATACCCTGGAAAGCTATTATGGCAGAGACACAAGATGTCCTGCATGTTTGTACCTCACACTGACTGAGGAAGATGAGGTCATAGGAATTTGGCTCTTCTAATGACCTATGTATGGTACCGATTGCGATTTTGTAATGGTCGGTTGGAGTATGAGCGGTGTAACTCATCTCCCCAGGGAATAAATATGTTTGTAAAATGTAAACATCCATATAGCATAATTTCTTAGGTTGAGCTACGAGAAACAATGATTGATGATACATTGATTATAATGATCTAGTTGAATAACTAGTATATATGTTCTTCATATTCCTCATTAATTATATGTCTTGTCATTCATTCAAGTTATAATTGAAATGATTGCTTAGAAAATATTGCTCTACTTAGTTTATTCAATGAATTTCCTGCTGAAGAATAATTATAGTTCTTCTGCTCATTGTTTTTTTTTTGTCGGTAAAAAGTCCTGTTGCTATTAATTGAAACCAAACTTTAGGTATAAATGTCTGCGCCCCTACCAAACTGGGATGATAAACATCTGAAACAAACCTAGAGAGTCCAGAAATGGACCTCCTGAAAGATCAAGAAAAAAGAGAAAACAAAGACAACCAGAAAACAACTAACTCCAGCCGACAACTGAAGAGGCCAGCAACCATACCACCAACACTGATCACTAGCATTATGCACACCTTCAAAGAGTGACGTCTTTGGCTTCTGGAGGCTGAGTAAAGAGTTGTAGAAGAACATCAGCAGTGCTAGTTGCTAAGTATCAGTTGCTTCTCAATCAATACTAATATATACATCACAAGGCAGTGAAAGTCACACAAGAATCCATCAAAAACACTGCACTGCACACTGGGATCCTACGATTAGTCCACCTACTAGGCCTTCACTGGCAATAATGAACACCCAAAAAATTGTGAAGAACAAATAGATCTGTAACCCCATTCCTCCAGTCAGTAGCAAAATGGATCTTTGAATCCAAGTAGGACCAAACACCAGGTCCTTGAATAATGGTAGAAGTTGTTTGCACAGCAACAAACAAAACACCCAAAAGGTGTTCCCTACACGCAACAACAGAATAGGAAAAGAAAAAGAGAGGAAGAAACTACCCCTCATTGACCAAACCCCTAGTGATGCACCTGAAAGCCTCAAGACTTTTCATCAAACACCTTGAAGGTGTTCCAAATATGCTATAGCAGAGCCACCATCGTGCAAGATTCGGACAACTAGGGGGGACCCAACCCGCAGCAGCAGAAGGCATCAGGATGCACCACAACATTGCTCTTCCAATCAGTCGGAGTAGACCCGCAGTCGCTCAAACACCTGAAGAGGTGTAACATTCATAGCAGTGGTAGAGGGGCCAAGGAGGAGAAAACCTGAAAACAAGCTGCTCCCCGTAAGCTCGATTGCCCATGTGCCTTCTTGAGAACTTCTGATTACTCAGAAGCAATTCGTCGAACACCAAGAGGCCATCTACACATGGCAGTAGAGAAGCCACCAGCCTGGCTTTGTAGGAGCCACGACCACCTCGCGCTGCACAGGTGAGCCAAGAGGGAGAAGAGAAATGCTCCCCTTGACCCAACCCGCGCAACCCCAAGAAGCCATGGGCCATCTTCCGGATCGGCAGGGAAAGAATGAAAAGCTCGAGTGCCCCAAACACCCTGCATCACGTGAGGCACTTCCATCGAGCATCAGAGAGCTCCGCACTACGCCTGCAAGAGGCACCTCCATCGATCATCAGAGAACTCCCAGCCACCCATCGGTGATCCACCACTGAGGCACCAAAACAACATCCAACCGCAACTGAGGGTCGCGTCACCCTGGCATACCAGGTACCCGGAGGAGGAGACGAGAAGTCAGTAAAGAGGGGCGAAACAACTTGTCTTCACCAGCGAAGGCGGTTGCACAGAGCCTAGATCTGGAAGGATCGGCCCCTCTCCTATCGTCGCTCTTGAACAGTGTGGAGTCGACTAAGTCGCCATGCCACCTCATTCCCAGGTCTAGTTTCTCACACGCCCCCATCTCTCGTCCACCTGAACTATCGAGGATCACCCTGTCGATACGGCTAGACCTCACCCTAACTCCAGAATAGCCACCGCAACCTTCATCTGTAGGCTCCGACCAAGCCATTGGGGGCCAGGGGGAGGGACGCACAGAGACGACGTACCCTCCCCCCAACGGCAGCCGCTGGGAAAACCTAGAGAGAAGACGGAGCGGAGATCCTAGAGAGACAGTCTCAAGGTACAAACAATGCTTCTGGCAGAGAGTTATAACTCTCGCTGGGAAAATTATTCAATTTACTCACCCCCATGGGATTCAACTTTTTAGGTAGACGTCGAGGCTGAAGGAACCCTTCAGTGGGTGAGTAGCAACAATAGTAGTAGCAACAACATTAGGGACAACAGTGATCCTCAGGTGGAGACACTGTCTGTCGAGTCTTGTGTAAATAGAAAGTCCTATGTGTCGTCTCTATACTCTCAGGTCCTAGGAGTCAGTAGATGGTTCGATATAGATCTGAGATTTTTGGCGTAATGCCTCGATATTTTTTTTTGTATCTTGCCTTGTACAGTTTAACAGGGCAGTCGATGCCAGTAACCCTCGAGATGAGATATTACAGAGATGTAATGATGAATCAGTTTGTAAATAACTTATCTTGTTTCTTAATGAAAGAGTTTCACAATTTGTTGATCTCTTTACGAAAAGTTTTAATTTTTACTGATTTTCAGTAATTCCGCTGCTAATTAATCGCTTCCGCATCGTTAATAACATTTTCATCGAGACATGTCATCACAAGTAGTGGTATCAGAGCTCTAGGTTTGCTGAGTCAACAGAGACATAGGACTTAGGTTGTTGAGTATGTTCTAAGTGTCTTCCAGTATATCTGATAGTGTCTTCTGCTCATCAGGAGGAGAAGATAAAACTAAAGATGTCTGGGTCACACGAGGAACACGTTGCTGAGAGTAGTGTCGTTGCACCTAGAGGGGATGCAAGAAACCAAGAAAAAGAAGAACATGTGCCTGAACCACCCCAGTTCAACCCAACTGACATGGGGAATCCAGCCGTCCAAGCCATGTTTGGGCAGTTCATGACTACCATGACACACATGACTGATAGGACGCCTATACCTGTACCTAGGGCACCTACCCATCCTAAAGGATAAGGATCCGACAAGACGTTTGAACGACTTTGCCGAGTTGGAGCCGCGGAGTATGCTGGAACAGCTGACCCAATAGATGCTGACTTGTGGTTAACTGAACTAGAAAAGGCCTTTCGAATCCTGAACATCCCAGAAGCTGAGAAGGTTAAACATGTTGTGTATCTTCTCAAGGGAAGTATTGGTCCTTGGTAGACCATGGAGGAAGGAAAAAGGCCAGGTGTGGAGATCGAATGGGAAGTTTTCCGACGAGAATTTATCAACATATACTTCCCTAAGATGTTCCTGGATGAGAAAATCTCTCAGTTTGAGAGATTAAGATAAGGTCTAATGAACATTAGTGAGTACGAGGCTAAGTTCATGGAGCTGTTACAGTTCTGTCCGCACATGGCAACCACAGATGAAGAAAGGATTAGGTGTTTTGAGAAAGGATTAAACGCTGAGTTCACCACTCCTGTGTCTGCTCTGGAGAACAGGGAAAGGTTTTCTACCTTTGTGGAGTCTGTTAGAAGGGTAGAGAGGTCTGTGTCAAAGAAACGATAGACCAAGAATAAGAATATGTATCCCCAGTTCCAAGGATCCTCATCTAAAGGTTTTAAGAAACTGAAATTTTCTGTACCTACACCACCACCTAGATTCAGTACCCAGACGCAGTGGACGTCAAATAGGGGTAGAGGACGAAGCTTACCTTTAGAAGGAGCTCGTAGCTCAGCATCTATGTCGGTTACATGACCACCCAGACCACAACAACTGAAAATAAGCTGTTACATATGTGGAAAGATGGGACATCTGATGAAGGATTATAGAACCAGAGAAGTGAGTGTAACTCAACCTCAAAGGCAGAGTCAGCAAGGATCTCAAAGGCGATCATTTCTAGGTAGTGCTAGAGGACATGGACAAGCGTCCCAAGCTAGATCATTGGCACCTAGTCATCGAGCACCAAATCAACCACAGGCAATGACAAGATTCTACACGATGAATCCACCTAATGTAGTGATCAACCCTCAGGTTGTGGCAGGTCAGATGGAGTTGTTTTATTCCGATATGTCTACATCTTGCGTTGTGTCTGTTTTAATTGATCTGGGTGCTACACACTCCTTTATCACTCGAAGAGTGATTCTTGACTGCAACCTGACTACAAGTCATAGAGCATATAGTTTGTTGTTAGAAACTCCTTTAATGGGATCTGCTATTTTGTAGGAGGTATGTTCTCCTTGCATCCTCTTCTTTTCCGAACATTGCATTCAAGTGGATCTTATACCACTTGAGATGCATGGATTCGATGTAATCCTTGGGATGGATACCTTGGAAAGGTATAAGATTGTCTTGGATTGTGAGTCCAAACAAGTTGTGTTTGCGGATGAAAGTGACACATGGATCTTTCAAGGAGAAAGAAAGATTCTACCCACCTATCTTGTGTTGGCTATGGTTGCTGAGAAGCTAATGAGACAAGGATGTTATGCATTCTTGGCCCATGTGGTAGATACCACCATGGAAAGTCCTAATCCTGCTGAAGTTCCTGTAGTCAGGGAATTTGAAGATGTATTTCCTGAAGAACTTCTAGGTGTACCTCTGCCCCAAGAAATAGATTTTGAGATTAATCTAGTTCCGAACACGCAACCTATAGTACAAACACCGTATAGGATGGCGCTTGCTGAGATGGCAGAACTCAAGAAACAACTGCAAGAGTTTCTTGAGAAGGGTTTCATCCGACTGAGTATTTCACCTTGGGGTGCTCTGGTCCTCTTTGTAAAAAAGAAAGATGGGTCAATGCGGTTGTGCATTGATTATAGACAGTTAAATAAAGTAACGATAAAGAATAAGTATCCTCTACTGAGGATTGATGATTGACCAGTTGCATGGTGCAACCATCTTCTGAAAAATAGATTTGAGGTCGGGATATCACCAATTGCGTATTAAGGATGGTGACATACCTAAGTCTGCCTTTAGGACAAGGTATGGTCACTATGAGTTCATAGTTATGTCATTCGGACTAACTAATGCACCAGCTGCATTTATGGAACTCATGAATAGAATCTTTCGACCTTTTCTTGATTAGTGTGTTGTTGTCTTCATAGATGACATTCTAATCTACAGTAGAGATGCCTAGTAGCATGAACATCATCTTCATCAAGCTCTAACTTTGCTAAGAGAGCATAATTTATATGCTAAGTTTAGCAAGTGTGAGTTCTGGTTACCAGAAGTATCTTTTCTTGGGCACGTAATATCTTCTTCAGGTATACGTGTTGACCCTAAAATGGTAGAGTCTGTCCTGCAATGGGAGCAACCGAAGACACCGATGGAGATTCGAAGTTTCTTAGGATTGGCAGGCTATTATAGGAGGTTCAATAAGAACTCTAGTTCCATAGCTTTACCCTTGACTAAGTTAACCAGGAAGGATGTTCCTTTTACTTGGAGTGACAAGTGTCAACAATCATTTCAGTTGTTGAAGGAAAGGTTGACAAGTGCACCAGTACTTGTGTTACCTGAGCAAGGGAAAGGATATATAGTTTTCTGTGATGCTTCTAAGAATGGACTATGATGTGTGTTGATGCAGGATAAACAAGTGATTTCTTTTACTTCTCGACAACTTAAGAAACATGAGGAGAATTATTTGACACACGATCTAAAGCTAGCTACTATAGTTCATGCCTTGAAAATTTGGAGACATTATCTTCATGGAGAAACATTCCAGATTTTCACAGACCATAAGAACCTAAAGTATATCTTTTCTCAGCATGAGCTTAACATGAGGCAATGCTGCTGGATGGAGTTAATCAAGGACTACGATTGTACAATTGATTACCATCCAGGGAAGGCTAATGTTGTTGCGGATGCTTTGAGTAGGAAGTCAACAACACCAGCCTTAGACAGGGCACAATTGAATTCTTTGGTATGCTCTAGGAGAGATATTCTTATATCTTTGAGGCAAAACAATGTACAACTTAAAGTATCATTGTTAGTCAGGCTGTTAGCTGAGATGCTCATAAAACCTACCCTGAGACAACAGATTAAGGAGGCACAACAAGTTGATGTTGCAGTTCAACATATTAGATCGGAGTATGGTAATGAGAAACGAGAAGGTTTCCATGACTCAAATGATCAAGTAGCTTGTTATCATGGTAGAATGATAGTACCAGATGTTGATAACTTGAGGAAGATAGTCCTAGAAGAAGCTCATTATTCAATGTATGCTATGCATCCAGGAAGCACCAAGATGTATCATAACTTGAAAGATATGTATTGGTGGCCTGGTTTGAAGAAAGACGTTGCTGAGTTTGTTATGCGGTGTCCGGTGTGTCAACAAGTTAAAGTTGAACACCAGAAGCCTGCAGAAACAATGCAACATTTACCCATACCACAATGGAAGTGGGATCATGTAACCATGGACTTCGTGGTTGGTTTACCTAGAACAGTCAAAGGACATGATTCCATCTGGGTAATAGTTGATAGGTTGACAAAGACAACACATTTCTTACCTGTCAAAACAACCTATTCTGCTGAGAAGCTAGCACAGTTATATGTAGATGAGATAGTGTGGCTGCATGTAGTTCCAGTTACCATTATCTCTGACAGAGGTCCCCAATTTACGAGTCATTTTTGGGATCGACTTCATAAAGCTTTAGGCACAAAGTTAAGGTTTAGTACAACCTTTCATCCTCAGACTGATGGACAGTCATAAAAGACTATACAGACTTTAGAAGACCTGCTTAGAGAATGTGTTCTTCAGTTTACAGGAATTTGGGATCTGCACCTAAGTTTGATAGAGTTTGCCTACAACAATAGCTATCAACATAGCATTGACATGGCACCTTATGAAGCTTTGTATGGTAGACATTGTAGATCACCCCTATGTTGGTATGAAACTGGTGAATATCAACTTTGAGGTCCTGATCTTGTGCAGCATACCACTGAGAAGATTAAAGTAATACAACAATAGATAAAGATTGCACAGGATAGGCATAAATCTTATGCTGATAAGCGTCGTAGACCTTTAGAATTCTAGGTTGGAGATAGAGTGTACCTTAAGGTCTCACCTTGGAATGGATTTCTTAGATATGGAAGGAAAGGAAAGTTAGCTCCTAGGTTTATAGGGCCTTATCCCATCATTGAACGGATTGGAAAGGTATCTTATAAACTAGAGTTACCACCAGAGTTGCAAAAGTTACACCCAGTGTTTCACATTTCCATGCTTAGGAAATGTCATCCTGACACAAAATCAGTTCTGAAACCTATGGAAGTAGAATTGAACAATGAAATATCTTATGTTGAAGGACCTGTGTCGATCCTTGACAGAAGAATTAAAAAGCTAAAAAAGAAAGACATAAGTTTTGTAAAAGTTTTCTGGAATCACCGTGGCGTTAAAGAAGCTACGTGGGAACTACAGAAAGAGATGAGAAGGAAATACCCTGCTCTTTTCTCTTAATATGTTTTGTAGATTATTTCGGGGATGAAATCCTTGTAAGGGGTGGATAATTTGTAACATCCCTGACCTGGGTTATGAACTAACCTTAGGTTTTTTGCCTAATAAAGTTGATCTGATGCTTGCTTATATTTCTTGAAAAGTAATTAAGGCTTTTGAGGAACTTATATTTCAATTTTAGTCCTTTTTGCATAGTGTTGAAACATTGTTTTGTTAATAATGGACTAAAGTACAAATTACCCAAGTAGAGGGGTAAACTTGCAAATTGCACATGTTAAGATGTTCCTATGATGTTGAGACATCATATTAATGAATATGATGAAGTGGTACAGTTTTCACAAGCTTGGGTACCAAGATACAGCTTGTAGAGCAATCCTTGTGCATTAAAACCTAGTTTTGGTGTAAAGTGTAATTTACCCAAAACCTAGGGTCCAACATGTAATATATACCTCTAGAGGATCTCTCATGTTTCTTGGCATCAAGTGGAGCAAAGAAAATGAGAAGTGCACCTCTTGTGAATGATCATGGCAGGAGTGGAAAATTACTCACAAATAATAATATATTAAGCAATATCCAATAAAGATGGATATTAATATACAACTCTTTAAGGTGTTTTGTTTATTTTCCTTTTAACCTTGGATAATGGAGGAGTTTTTCATGAGGTTAGGAGGTGGAAACGTGTCCAAGGATGGAGGAAGCTTTGGTTGTTTTAGTTGGGAAATAAAAGGAGATAATCCTCTTCTTTCCACTTTCCTTGAAAATATCCAAAAATATATAAGTGTATCTTTCCAACAACTCAAAGGATCGTTTCCTTAGTTCCTCTTCTCATCACATTGCTTGGACCGACCAAGAAGGAGATCTAGAGCAGAGGAAGGATGACCAAGCTGACTTGGTAAGTGTTGATCACCTTCTACCTCGAATTCATGGTGGAAACTACTATATAAGGTTAGATTTATGGTGTTCTTCACACGATTGTCCTTTCTAGCCATCTTCTCCATCCAAAACTTAAAGAACGACCCATGGACACCTACTAAAGCTCAAGCCACCATTAAAGTTACGAATCTTGGACCTTTGGATCAGTCCTAGAGGCGGGTTTTATAACTCTAAACCCTTAAGCTATGCTTTTGCATCCTTCTTTCCTAAAAATCGTTGCTTATACTTTTTCTTTAGACACCTTTGAGTGTTCTTGCTATTATTTCCATGAAGAACAGCCCATGTTCTTGGTTGAACTGAGGTATAATATGATGAATTTAATTTCTATGTTTATCCAAGTTCCCAACTTTAGTAAACGGTCTCCCAACTTTAGCAAACGGTTTACCAAAACGTTGGTGCAAACGATTTTCAAACCGTTTGAATGCAAACGGTTTCACAAGAACACATGGAAAAAAATGGTCCAAGACCGTTTGGAGGCGTTGACTAGGCATTGACCATTTGGAGTACTATTGAGAATAATGTATACTAATCACCTACCAAAAATCATCAATTAATTCCAATTGGTTCACCAATCAAAGGCCCATCAACCATCTAAACCCTAATCAGGTCAATCGTTGATTTCAATAATTGTATTATGTTGAAGTTTGGGTTGAGTGACCCAAACGGTTTCAAAACCATTTGGGGATCACCCCAATGGTCTCAAGCCCGTTTGGTGATCACCCAAGACCATTTGGAGGTCTAGGGTTAAGTAGGGTTGACCAATCGAGGGTCCAATGATATCAAGTTGATGAATAATCGATTGCTGATTTGGTGACCAAACCTAGGGGTTCAAACCTTAATTGAAAAACTTGGTTTTGATACAATAATGGGAAAACGGTCTCAAGACCGTTTGGAGGTCATCCAAATGATCCCAACACCATTTGGGGGTCACCCAAGACCGTTTGGAGGTCTAAGGTTGACTATGGTTAAGTGGTTGAAGATCTAAAGGTAATTAGTTGAGGTGCAATCGTTTGTTGACCTAGTGATCAATCCAATGAGCCAAACCTTAATTGGTTGAGTTTATTTTTGGTGTTGACTTGAGAAAACGGTCTCAAGACCATTTGGAGGTCATCCAAATGATCCCAAGACCATTTGGGGTCAGGACATGATCAAATTGGATGATGGTTCAATGATTTCAAATCAATTGGACTCACTTTGAAGTATGTTGAAGGGTCATCGATTTTAAACCCTAATCCAATTGATCCAAGCCTTAATTGATGATCAATTGCGGATCAATTGAGTGTCAAATCAGTTGATGGTTTACCTTTTTGACTCAATTGATGAGTGGCTAACAAGTGCATGATCGATTGAGGGGTTCAACATTGGAAACCCTAACTCACTTGAAGTGGTTGAGACACTTTTTGGTCCTTGCGGTTTTGAGGTGGTTTGGACCAAACGGTCTCAAGACCGTTTGGGACCAAACGATCCCAAATCGTTTGATCTCATGTAGTTTCAAGGTCGGTTATGTCCATGCGGTTTCAAAGTCAAACTTGATCAAACGGTCTTCATGACCAAACAGTCTTCACCCCATCTTGGGCAAACGGTCTTGAGTGTGCACTTTACCATGCGGTTTCAAAATTCAACAAGACCAAATGATCTTCAACACCAAACGGTTTCAAGGTCTGTCCAAGACCGTTTGGGGGTTTAGTGTGCAAGATCATTTGAGGTCTAAGAAGGTCAAGATCGTTTGATGCCTTAGTGGTCAAGATGGTTTAGTTGTTGATTAACCTAAACCTCATAGATACCTAAAATGATTAAGGGACCAAGTAATTAGTTGATTAAAGCATGTTATAATCAGTGGTGAACATTACAAAGGTACCTTGATGGGATGGAGTGACTAATACTCTTTGAACAAGTTAGCTTTAATAATCACAATAGTAATGACATAACCCATGATGTCAATGTTGAATTAACTTAGCCAATCAAGGGTGATGTAAACATCAACTTATATAAATATTAAAGAGAAGATTTCTTATATGAATGGCAATCAAGTACTCAACTCCTAATAAAGATGGATACCTAATTAGGGTATGATCCATATCAAGTGGGATCATGAAATCCTAATTATGATGGTTAATGAATCTTAACCCTAATTTGAGAGCATTAATGGAAGTAATCCTCATATATGATGATGGTATGATCTTAATTCATTGTAATATGAATAGTAAACCCTAATCAAGGGTAATGTGATGAGATATGAATAGTAAACCCTAATCTAGGGTATTGTGATGAGATATGAATAGTAAACCCTAATCTAAGGTAATGTGATGATGTGAATAGTAAACCCTAATTCTGGGTTATGCTTTTAAGCATGAAACTCTATGACTGAATTATGAAATGAGGAATCACTATTCCTAATTAAGCTAAAGGGGTTGGTTAACCCTAATTGAATTAAAAAGGGAAACCCTAACCCTAATAAGGGCATAGTGGTGCAATCCTTGCATAGTAAAGTCATCTTTGTTTTGCATTGTGCTGATGTAGAGATAATGTGTATGTTATCATTTATATTAACCATGTAGGTTTTTATAAAATAGTGAGCATAGACAGGTAAGAGTTATGATGTCATATTCATTAAAAGCACTTTACAAGTTTTGAAAGTAATTGTAATATGTTGCCTAGTGATAGGTAACAAATGAGACTGATAGGCTGTATGAGCCATGAGAAATATCTGCATTGCTACTATCATATTCATATTGTTAAATCAATTAATGGCAATGTGTTACTTGGTAACAAGTATTCTGATGATCTAAGGGTTTGAACACCCATATTTCTGAATCATAATGATGAGATGGTTAGGGATTGATATCCCAATGTTAACAAGATGTGAAATGAACTTGATACAATTAGTACTCTTTCTTTATAGCAATTGTCTTATTGGTTTATGTTTGAAAACATGCCTGATGATAAAAGAATGCTATAATGTACTTAAATAATCTAGAGAAATGATATCATGTAGAGCCCTGACCATAGATCCATCATTGTGAGAAGTTAAATGATGGTGAGACAGGTTTTCCTAAGGGAACTCCTGGAGAGCATACTTTTGAGTATGTGGGGGTTATGGACGCGAATATCCTTACGTCCTAATGAGGGAATTGATGTGAGATGTACATTTAATCTCTCAATCCTTCATTATATGTTTATGTCGGGATGATGTATCACTAATCTCCCGATGATGTTGTTAATGCCGCATCGATGTGAGATCAACAAGAAATCCCTCGATGGCGAAGAGAGTACAGCATGCCAATGTAACTCTAATAGTGAAGTTGCCAGAATACCCTGGAAAGCTATTATGGAAGAGACACAAGATGTCCTGCATGTTTGTACCTCACACTGACTGAGGAAGATTAGGTCATATGAATCCAGCTCTTCTGATGACCTATGTATGGTACCAATTGTGATTTCATAATGGTCAGTTGGAGTATGAGTGGTGTAACTCATCTCCCCAGGGCATAAATATGTTTGTAAAATGTAAACAGCCGTATAGCATAATTGCTTAGGTTGAACTATGAGAAACAATGATTGATGATACATTTATTATAATGTTCTAGTTGAATAACTAGTATACATGTTCTTCATATTCCTCATTAATTATATGTGTTGTCCTTCATTCAAGTTATAATTGAAATGATTGCTTAGAAAATACTGCTCTACTTAGCTTATTCAATGAATTGCCTGCTGACGAATAATTATAATTCTTCTGCTCATTGTTACTTTAATAATTGCAATAACAATGCTTCTGGCGGAGAGTTATAACTCTCGCTAGGACAATTATTCAATTGTCTCACCCCCGTGGGATTCAACTTTTTAGGTAGACGCCGAGGACGAAGGAACCCTTTAGTGGGTGAGCAACAACAACAGCAGCAGAAGCAACATCAGGGACAGCAGTGATCCTCAGGTGGAGACATTGTCTGTCGAGTCTTGTGTATATGGAAAGTCCTATGTGTCATCTCTGTACTCTTAGGTCCTAGGTGTCAGTACATGGTTCGATATAGATCTGAGATTTTTGGCGTAATGCCTCGAGATTTTTTTTGTATCTTACCTTGTACAGTTTAACATGGCAGTTGATGCCAATAACCCTCGAGATGAGATATTACAGAGATGTAATGATGAATCAGATTGTAAATAACTTATCTTGTTTCTTAATGAAAGAGTTCCACTGTTTGTATATCTCTTTATGAAAAGTTTTAAATTTTTAG
The DNA here is from genome assembly GCA_963693085.1 of Alisma plantago-aquatica. Taxonomy (NCBI): domain Eukaryota; kingdom Viridiplantae; phylum Streptophyta; class Magnoliopsida; order Alismatales; family Alismataceae; genus Alisma; species Alisma plantago-aquatica. The sequence goes on along the minus strand of OY856412.1, from coordinate 280,931,562 downwards.
CGATTTTCAGTAATTCTGTTGCTAATTAATCGCTTCCGCATCGTTAATAACGTTTTCTCCGAGGCGTTTCATCACAAAGTTTCCATCCTTTGTTTGCTTTATTTGAAAGCCAAGGAAGAATGTAATCTCCCCCATCATGATCATTTCAAATTCACTCTGCATAGGAGATCTAAACTCCTTAGAAAGATAAAGATCAGTCCCGCCAAAAATGATATCATAAACATAAATTTGAATAATTAAGAAATTGATAGAAGCATGTTTAAGAAAGACTGTAGAATCAACATTTCCCATGACATAGCTATTATCTATCAAAAAGTTTTTTGATTTCTCATGACAAGCTCAACGGGGTTGTTTGAGATCATAAAGAGATTTTTCTAACAAATAAACATGGTTAGTGAGCTTAACATGGTCAAAGTCAGGAGGTTGAGCCACATTGACTTCCTCCTCTATTCTATGATTAAAAATACACTTTTAACGTCCATTTGATATAATACAAAAAAATTATTACTAGAAAAAGCAAGTAGCATTCTAATAGATTCAAGCCTAGCAATAGGAGCATAAGTTTCATCGAAGTCAATACCATCCTATTAACCTTATGCTACTAACCTTGCTTTGTTTTTTACTACCTTACCATTGTCATCAAGCTTGTTCTAGCATAGCAACTTTATGCCAATGATCTTTCTATCACTTTGTCTTGGCACTAGAGTCCACACTTTGTTCTTCTCCAATCATTCTAGTTCCTCATGCATGGTTAGGATCCATTCATCATCTTTAAGAGATTCTTTGACAATCTTTGTCTCAAGTTGTGATATGAAGGCATTGTTTTTTGTTCTTTGTTGAAAGCATCCCATGTCTTCACTCTTTCAAAAAGATTTCCTATGATGAGATCTTTCGGATGATCTTATGTAAAGTGGGAAGTAGGATCCTTTTTTTCATCCTCTTTTGATCCTTCATATTCATCCACCTCTTTTCTTTTGATATTGAGTTCTTTCAATCTAGGAATCACATCATCTACAACACCATCGTTCACAATATTCTTAGAAAAAAAGAGGGGTTAGTCTCAATAAACTTAACATTGATAGAGTCTTCTACTTTAGAGAGTTCAATGTTACGTACTCAAAATGATCTACTATGTGTGCTATAGACAAACAAGAAAGTTGTATAGGATTTTGCATTAAACTTATCAAGAGGTTCTTTGGTGTTCAAAAAAATCATGGACAACCAAACATATAAAAGAAGTCGATTGAAGGATTTATACCATGCCATAACTCATAGGGGGTTTTATTAAGCAAAGGAAGAGTGGAAGTCCAATTTTTCACCAAACATGAGGTGTTTACAACTTCAACCGAAAACTTCATGGGGGCGTCTGATACATGTTTACCATGTGTTATACACAAGTGAACGTATTGAAGTAATTTAGGCCTTTTTGAGGCCCGAGTCAAACACAGGGAAACATTCTCTAGAATGCTACTACTAACTATGATCTAACCAGCTAGGCTAGTATAAATGAATTGGTTTGATTGAACAGAAAAAATTGTAGAAATAAAACAAGCTTAATGAATAAGTTACTCAGAATTAAGAGAATTCCTTAGGACAATGGTTTCACCACAGATAACATTGCAATTTATTCCACACACTAATATCTATTACCCCCATCCCTGGATAAAGAGCTTGTATCCAGAACTACCCACTCCTGCAGTGTAGTTCACTACCTATCCTAATGCCAATCTCATTTCCACAGTAATTGGTTGATTAGTTAGGTTCTTTACGATTAATCTATGGGTTTCTCCACCCGTTTATTCTCCACCTTTCCCAAGAGGCGCAATAAATAGGTAAATCTATGCTTTTCCAACCCTTAACCTCTCTCCTGAAATGATTAAGGGTCTGATAATCTATATCTGGTGATCAAGCATAAATAGAACAAGACAATCTCATAGATTTATATCCAGAAAATAGGGATAAAGATGAAATTAATGCAGGGAAATCAATTATAATGCATATACGGTCTATCTCCCAGATCCTAAGGAATTGAGGGGTTTAGCCCCGCATGTTTTTCATTTACGAATACATCATAGAGAAAGAGAAAAATGTGGAAAACATTAGAAAAACTAAAATAACCCCTGGATAATGGCTGATCCGGATGATCCCCTACGTTGTGCGTGTAATCTGCTATCTTTTGGTCACAGATTCGTCTTCTGGAGGTGCTCAAATTGTCCCCAGTGAAGCCTTTGGTTCCTTTGTCTTCTCTCCTTTCTCTCTGGTATCATGCAATGGAAAATGGTTGTCTCCTTAGCTCTTTTCAAACTCCCCTCAAGTCATAGGAATCACTTAAGGTATGAAATAATGCCAGCCATTGGATTAGAGTGTAATTTTTAGATTGCTCGATCGGGTAGACTTGGTAGTACCAACAGGAAAGTCATTATTACCTAGTTTCTAGGGTAGCCATAATTCATCACAATGTCGGTACTATCGACTTGTCTTGATAGCATCGAGTCTTTAGGTAGCTGGAGCATGCCTCTCTGATGACATCTTGGTAGTACCGAGTTTGTGAACTCAGTAGTACTGAGTTTCCACAATTCATTCTTGCACTTTACTGATATAGTTTCAGTACCACTGGCTTTGGGTGTCAGTAGTATCGATTATGTGTGTGTCTTCTGGTCCAGTATTGATGTGAAGTATGTACCACCGACTTTTGATGTCAGTAGTACCGAGTCTGTAAAGCTCGATTGTACCTGAAGAAGCACAAGAACATGGATAAGTAATTGAGGTGAATATTAAACCATCTTAAATAGTAAAAACCATACAATTTGATACAATTGGATAGAACATGCCATTGATATCATTTCATGCATAATTAATCAAATAATTCACAAATCAACACATAATATCAAGGAAAATATGCCTATGAAAACGACTAAAAACCCAAGCATCAAACTCCCCTAAGCTTAAATGTTGATCATCCTTGAGAAACACTCTCTTAGATCTATTTGGTGTAAGTCAGCAAAAGGATATAGCACATGATCTCTTTTCTTAATCATGTTTGCTAACAATCTCTAAACCGACCTTCAATGACCACTGAACCAATAACTGCTATACAACGACCAAAAATTTCCATAGAAGATGTCCACCTTTTGATCAATGAACACTATCAAGAATGTAGTTAATATCATGATTATTCAGGCATTCGCTTGGTGCATTATGTGATCTCCTAGTCCAAATTTCTCTCTCCTAACTACCAACTACTCAGAAGTAGATCTCCTTATAATAATGGATGAGGAGATAAATCATTCGAGTGGCCTATCAATGAGGGCAATTAATGATATAAGATAGGTGGCAATTGAAGAATCATAAGTACATCCAACTTATTTATGCAAATAGAATGATGACCTACATGAGTGAAAAGAATGTCATGCATGAATCCTGATGCCCATTGTTGTTTTTCTATTTTTAACACATTATCCATGTATGAAGCTATCTCATCAAAAAAATGAGACTAACAAAAACAAACAAATGCATCGTGTGAATCAATTCATCTCTACAAGAAGACTCAAGGACATACTTTCTCCCCAAGAACTTTTTGATATTTTTTTTCTCTAGCCCATAATTTTTCTTGTCTTCAACATGATTGGGCGTATGCTCAGGGTTTCGGTTTGTACCCCCTTTTTCATCCGTTTTTTGATGATGTGGAGGTATGTCCCTACTTCACTCTTCATAAATAGAGACTACAATCCACATGACAGAAATAAATGAGTGCTATGAAATGTATGTGATCTACATGAAACTACTATGCAACAAAGATGGTATGCACTAAAGTTGTTCGTGCATACAGATGCAACTTTATTTTCAAATGCAGGCAAGAATAATCTAATCTATCATGTCACCTATAATTCCAAGAAATGCAATCAAAAGAAATAAGTTGGAGTACTCACATAACTAAGAGACAATCCCTTCCATAGGATTATGATATGTCCCTCTTTAATGACATGTGCACATGGTAATCTTGAGGTTTCTCTCTTAGATTTTCTTTTAAGATCCTGTTAAAGGTTTGATCAACTTAGGCTCAAAAACATATTCATTCACAGTCACAGTTTGTTTAGATGGTAATTCATATCCTGTATCCTAGAGCTGACTTAACCAAACACTTCCTCAAGTGGTGTTGCAGAAAGATGTCACAATTAAGCTATAAAGATGTAACCATTTCTTTGCCCTAACACCTACGAATACAATCTATTTGACATACACAACCATGCATTACTGCTCCACGATTACAATAGATAGTTGTGGATCCCAATATTGCATAAACCAAAAAATAAAAATAAAACAACTAAGATAAAAATTCAATAAAAACTAAGATATAATGTTGTTCTAGCACTCCCCCTAAGCTTGAAAATAACTATGTCCACATAGTCAATACTCACACACAAGAGGTGGAACAACAGTACCATTGCTCAAAATGGAGGAGGTGGCTATGGCATGTTAGGGTCATGGGGAGGAAACATCCCATGAAACGATAGATGTGATGGTGGCATTTGTGGTGGCTACGGGTACCCTCCAAAGTACCCTGGTTCCATTAATGGTCGAAGAAGGGTTGATGATATTGCTCCATCCGCTGTAGGAGCATGTGAACATTCTCTTGGTTTGCCAAGAGAAGGCGTTCATTCTCATATATCGCCTACTAATTTTGGTACAACCATCCTTTTATTTCCTACACACCATCTAGCATCGCCTGATGTTGTTGTTGTCCTGTCTGGATCTCTTGCAACATCCCATACATACCTGCAATGTTGCATGTTAGGGTAGATGAAATCGAGGCAGCATAGGTGTGGGACTGTTTGTGTGGGACCACTCTCTGGGTGATGGGGATGGTGGCCTCCACCTCCTCAACATCGTCGTCAGAGTTTCTATCATCACCTTGTTGATTGTTGTCTTCATGGGCTGCTTCCATGGGTTTGTCTTCTTCCTCTCCCTCATACAGCGGCTACCGAAGATGTGCAACTCCTCGTAGGTTGAAGATGGGGTTGGGGAGGCTACGCTCCAGAAACCGTCCTCGACATCTACATCTGGTATACACTGTGTTATGGTGTAAACTGAGGATGCTCACCTTGCAGAAGTGATGGAGGTCCAGTTTCTTCATAGATTCCATTAGTGCGAGGGTGGACTAGTCAAGGTAGAGATGCAGCGCAATTGGTGTAATGAGACCCCCAAATGCAATCGACACTTTCCTCCACACATTTCTTCGAAGTGAGATTATATGGAGGAGAAGGAAGGACCCAAATTTGATAGTTTCTCCCTGTAATAGCCTATATAGGAAGTAAAGGTCCGTCCTTTTGACCTTCCCTTGGGCTTGGCCAGAATGAGCGAAGATAGTGTTGCTGCAGAGGCAATGAAGAACACGAGCAAAGGGGTGCTCGATGTTAGTGATAGAGTTGACATGCCAGCTAATGTGAAAGCCTTTCAGAACCTCAGTCAGCTACTCCCAAGCCTGGTTGTAGTCAAAATTTAAAGGGGTTGAGCATTCTGGGATGTGAGCCCAGTTGAAGATGTGGTTGAATGTCTACAGAGTGATGGAGTAGTTGTTTTTGAGGAGGTTGAAACTGACTTTGCATTCCCGCCATTCACCTCCTATTTGTTGTTCGGGGGTGGCAGGAACTTCCAGTGATGCCAAGAACTTGAGGATGAGTTTCGGGTAAGTCTGCCAGTCACTAAAGAAAGGATTTTCTTCGTCCATTAACTTCTTCTGACACGCCCACCACATGTTGTTGGTGAAGCCCAGTCGCTCCATCAAAGCACGATCTACATGTCATGTTGTCACTATCGTCCTTGTTTGATGTTTTTCTTAAACTTTGTTGATCTATAAGGATGGATGTTGGATGCATGTTGTTCGAGGGACCAACTATCCTTGCTCCGCCAATGTAGAAGAGCCTCTCCTTGGTGCCATAGTGATGATGCAAGAAGGAGGATGAGGAAAAAGAGGCTCGGTGAAGATCGCCGACACCCAATGCAACTTTGCTCTGAGTTGTAGGAGGATTGGAAGAAGTGGTGTGGAGAAAATAGATTCACCACCCCTCCTTATATAGCTGAGTTGGGCAGAGTCAGTGCTACAAACTGTTATGTCGGTAGTATCAAGTTGCAAGCATGAATCCGTGGCTTGGATGCATCAACGGATGACATTTGCTGATGTCTCGAGCACGGATAGCTCGAAGTTGGTAGTACCGAGTCCAAGTCAGTAGTATCGACTTGAGTTGTGGATCAATGGTACCAAATGTGTGATGAAGACATCATCTGTCATTGAATTGAGCATCCATGAATTGTTGACATCATATGTCGATACTACCGACTTGTCTGTAGGTAGTACTGAGTTGGCAATTCTTTTTGGGTACTTTTGAATTTTCATCTCGGTATTTCAAACCTGGGAGCACCAGAAAGTTAGTAGTACTGAGTCAAATGTCGATATTACCGAGTGCTTATCAGTTAGGAACTGAAAAATCTTCAGAGACTCAGTAGTATCAACTGGTAAAGTCAGTTTTACCAAGTCTGTCTTCCTTGTGCGGGTGACTTTCAGATGTGAATTTGGTACTACTGACTTTTAGACTTGGTCGTACCGACTCTGTATAGTCTGCACACTCCAACAAAGGAGTCAAATTACATTTTTTCAAGAAATAAGAATGAAAAGAAAACTACAATGCTAAAGTGAACATTAGTAAAGAGAAATGAAGGTTGGGTTGCCTCCCAACAAGTGTCATCCTTTAACATCCTAGACTAAACATTCCTATGAGCAAGAATATAATGGATTGCCATGAGTTGCATTTCTTCTATTCTTGGCTCTACTTCCCCACCATAGTAGTGCTTCAATATTTGGCCATTAACAAGGAATGACCTAGTCCCATCTATAATCCTCACAGCAACATGGGGAAAAACCTGCTCAATCACAAATGGTCCACTCCATTTGGACCTCAATTTTCCCGAATGTAACTTAAGTCGAGAATTAAAAAGAAGAACCTTTTATCCTGGGAGAAACACCCTATTCAACATATTCCTATTATGAATATTCTTCGTCCTCTCCTTGTAAATCTTGAAAATTTTGTAAGCATCCATCCTAAGCTCATCTAGTTCATTCAACTCTAATAGTCTCTTCCTACCTACTTCATCTAATCAAAAATTTATCTTTTTTCAAAGCCGATTTCATCTTATGCTCAAGCTCTACTGGTAAATGGCAAGCATATCCATAAACCAACCTAAAAGGTGTTGTTCCTATAGGTGATTTATAAGTAGTTCTATTTTCCCAAAGAATAACATTAAGCACATAACTCCAATTTGTCCTATTAGTTGAGATTGTCCTTTCCAAAATCTTCTTCACTTATCTGTTAGACACCTCAAATTGACCTTGTGTCTGTGGGTGGTAAGGAGTACCCACTTGGTGTTTCACCCCATATTTGCTCAATAAGGCTCCAAATTTCCTATTGGTGAAATGTGATCCACCATCACTAATAATCAGTTGGGGGACACCAAATCTGTAGAAAATGTTAACCTTCACAAATCTACACACAACTTGTGCGTCATTGGTGCGGGTTGGAATTGCATCCACCCACTTAGATACATAGTCAGTCATAAGTAAAATGTAGAGATTAGAATTAGACGACAAAAATGGTTCCATGAAATAAATGCCACATAGATCAAACACTTTAACCTCTTGAAACACATTTAGCGGCATTTCATGTCGCTTAGAAATGTTACCTGCGTGTTGACATGCATCACAATGATGAACAAAATCATGTGCATCTTTGAACAGTGTTGGTTAATAGAACCACTCTCTAAAACTTTGGCCATAGTCCTAGAGCTAGCGTGATGCCCTCCTGTAGGTAAATAATGACAGTGTGACAAAATGCTCTCAACCTCACATTCGGGTACACACTTCCTCAACAGTCCATCCCTACATTATTTAAGAAGAATTGGGTAATCCCAGATGTAAAACCTTAGTGAATGGAAAAATCTCTTCTTTTATTGGTGCCCAAAATATGTAGGCATCTCTTTGCAGGCTAAATAATTAACAATATCCACTAACTAAGGATCCTTGGTTTTAATAACTAAAAGCTTTTCATCCAAAAAATCCTCAACAATAGGCATATCTACATCATTTTCATCCACTCTTTCCAACCTAGATAGGTGATCTGCTACCACATTTTCAACCCCTACCTTATCTTTAATTTCTATGTCAAATTCCTGTAAAAGTAAAATCCACCTAATTAATGTAGGTTTTACATCTTTCTTTTTTAATAGGTATATGATGGCAGCATGGTCGGTCTAAACAATAACCTTAGCCCCAACTAGGTATTGGAGAAACTTATCAAACACAAAAGCAACTACTAATAGTTCTATTTCTATGGTTGAATAATTAAGTTGCACATCATTCAAGATTTTGGATGCATAATATATGACTATAGGAGCCTTGTCTTTGTCTTGACCCAACACATCTCCCACTGCATATCTAATGTGTCACACATCAGCTCAAGCGGTAGGCTCCAATCAGGATCTTGCATAATACGTGTGAAGCTAAGCTTCTCCTTTAGTACTTTAAAGGCATTCAAGCATCGTTTATCAAAGGAAACTTCAGTGTCTTTTTTCAATAGTTCTGACAAAGGTTTAGCAATTTTTGAAAAATCTTTGATAAAATGACGGTAAAACCCTACATGTCACAAAAAGCTCCTTACTCCCTTCATCGATGTCTGTGGAGGTAGCATGGAGATAACTTCTATCTTAACTAGGTCTACTTCCATACCCTTGTTGGACACCTTGTGTCTAGGCACTATGCCCTCACTCACCATCATATGACACTTCTCCCAATTCAAGACTAAGTGAGTGTCCTCACACCTTTGTAAAACCTTGTCCAAATTGTACAGGCAATCACTGAATGACTCCCTATACACACAAAAAAAAATCATCCATGAACACCTCCAAGCACCGCTCTACCATATCAGAAAAGATGGCAAGCATACAATGTTGGAAGGTGGCATGGGCGTTACAAAGGATGAACAACATCCATCTATATGCAAACGTGCCATAAGGACAGGTGAAAGTAGATTTCTCCTGATCCTTTGGCTCAATCAAAATCTGATTATAACTGGAATACCCATTGAGGAAGCAAAAGTGTTAACAACTAGTGAGTCATTCTAAAATTTGATCAATAAAAGGTAAAGGAAAATGATCTTTTAAAGTGACGACATTCAAACGTTTGTAGTCTATGCATACATGTCACCTTGTCACTAACCTAGTTGAAATTAACTCATTCGCAGCATTAGTTGTGATAGTTATTCCCCCTTTATTAGGAATTACTTGGGTTGGGCTAACCCACATAATCCGAAATTGCATAAATGATACATGCCAAAAGGAGCTTGCCCACTTCTTTCTTCACTACCTCAGTCATGATCGGATTTAGTCACCGCTGAGTTTGAACTATAACATTGGATCCTTCTTCCAGTCGGATATTGTGTTGACACAAACTAGGAGAGATTCTTTTTATGTCTGCTATCGACCACCCAAAAGTAGCTTGGTGGTTCTTCAGTACAACAAGTAATTGCTTCTCTTCTTCACCTCTCAAGGATGATGATATGATCAATGGGAGCTTCTCTTGTACAGCCAGGAATATATACGTTAGATGTGGTGGCAATGACTTCAATTCCAACTCAGGTGGGCTCAACAGAGATGGGACCAGTGGTGGGCGAGGCGGTCCCAAACCTTCAAAATATCTTGTATAATAACAAGGTACCGCCTTCAGGAACAATACACACTTCTCTAGAGAGTGATTGTGTGTGTTGTCCTCTACTTTATTCATCAAGAATGCTTCCAAGGGTAACTGTGGATATGTCTGCATCGAGAAATCAACAGTGACCTCCCCTATGGTAGTCGGGTCATAGTCTTCTTCTCTATCATTTGGGCAAGACATTGCTTCTTTTAATGAGATCACCTTAGTGTTTTCCATTATATCAACTACTAGAGTGTCTGTTTCCACCTTGGTCATCACATGGGTCATGTTAAGGAATGCCTTCCCCAGACATTGAGAAATATTTCCCTCCATGTGCTACAACATGTTGCACTATGTTGTATCCCCTACTTCTTTTGAGTGCTCAGGCATCTTAATATCAAACCGGTCATCATGGGTGCCTATGGTCATACATCCTCTTCCCATTTCTAGAACCATATCAGCAATGTCTTGGAATGGCCTGCCTTGCAAGAGTTTGTTGCCTTTATCCTCCTTCATTTCCACAACCACGAAATCAGTAGGAAAAACAAATCTATCCACTTTCACTAGAACATCTTCACAAATGTCGTATGGCCTGACCACAAAGTTGTCTGGCAATTCAATAGTCATACTACTTTTCCTAGTCTCCTTAAGACCTAGATTCTTGAAAGTTGACAAAGACATGAGGTTGATGCTAGCCCCTGAGTCACATAGAGCTTCAGCGAACTTGGTCTTTCCTATGAAGCATGTGATGTTGAAACAACTTGGATCTTGTCTTTTAGGAGGTAGTGTTCCCAGAATAAAATCACTCACCTGCTCCTTTAACACCACCACATAAGCCTCAAGTATCCTTCTCTTCTTATTGATTATGTCTTTCAAGAACTTTCCATACGATGATATTTTCTCAATTGCATCAATGAGTGGAATATTGACAAATAATTTCTTGAAGCCATCTAAGAATTTTTGGAACTACCGATCTACTTTGGTTTCCTTCAAGTTATTTGGAAAGAGAACTGGGATCACATGTGTCCTCTAGTGAGGCGGGACATATGCTTTTGATCTTGAATCCTCCACCTCCTCAGTTTCTCCAAAGTTATCTTCTCCTGTTCCAGCACGTCCAATTGATCTACCTCTACTGTCACCATCCAAGTTGTTGTTCCTGTAACTTCACCTACATTTAAGCTTGCTAGTGCATCATTCAATAGTGTCTTACCATTTTAGAGTAGGACTATCTTGATGTGTTGATTTCCAAAAGGCACGTTAGTATTTGCTAGGAACCCCTTCTAGTTTGGTTGCTTCAATGTACCAACATCTGCCTCTATTTGAGAAATCTAAGTTTGTATGTTGTGGATCTGTTCCCTTTGGTTCTAGAGTTCTCTCTGAGTTTGACCTATAAGAACTTCATTCTAACTGACCAACTTTCCAAGCATCTCTTCAATATAGTCAATCTTCTTTTATTCTTGTTGATATTGTGCCTGGCCACCGAACTATTGTGGCTTGGGTTGTTGTGCCTGAGATGGGTCTTATTGAAAATTGTTGGGATCCTTTCATGAGAACGTAGGATCCTTCCTCCATGAGTAGTCATTGCTCTTATGTTGTTGTTGTTGGAACACAAACTTGCACTCTTCATCTTCTTCTTATGAAGGTGGTTCATCATTAACACATATTTTTTTAGCAATCAGGTCCAACTTCTTAGTTAACACAGAGATGACCTAGGACTTTCCAACACTTTTGACAGTTTCTGGAAGCTCTTTCTCTCATTTCCCCATGTTTGGTTCTTGGACATGTTCTTTAATATCTCATGATAGTGGGCATGTTTGTTGTTGAGGAAGAACCCTACTCCTGTACTGTCAAGCGTGGTTCTCTCTCCCTTGTGCAGACCGTAGTAGAAGATCTTTGCTTGCCCCAACAAATCAATACCATGATGAGGTACTTTTCATATCATATTTTTGAATCTCTCCCTTGCTTTAAAATAAGATTCATCAGCCTACTGTTTGAAATTATGAATCTTCTTCACCATGTCATTTGTCTTCTGTGGAGGAAAGTAACACTTGAAGAAAGCATCGATCATATGATCCCATGTCTCCATACACTCATCATCGAGATTGTGAAACCACAACTTTGTGATGTCTTCCATAGATGATGGGAATAGTTTTAGATATATGATAGTCGTTGGTACTCTATCTATTTTTACCATATCAAAGTTCTTAACAAAGTTACTGATATGCACCATCGGGTCTTCAAAAATGTGGTTGTGGAAAGCTTGGGATTTGATTAAAGAGATCAACCATCGATCGATCTTGTACTGACCCACATTGATGGCTTGCCTTTTGATTGGTCCCTTTTTAGTTGTTGAGGAGGAGGCTTTGATCCTCTCCTATATCATATGCTCTTCTTCTCCATCACCCATTTCTACTGACTCAGGTTCCTCTGGTGTTTCAGGTCCTTTAGGTGGAGGTGTATGTGGTGGAGTTTGGTTGAATCTGTCTACAGATCTTCCAAATTCCTTCTATCTATGAAGGAGTTCTACTTGCCCAAAACCTAGTGAAGACGACTCTTCGTAATTGTGGGCTTGAGTATGCACCATGCACTACTACCTCAAAATAGCAAAGTAATTGTCAGAACATGATAGTAGAGCTAGAAACAATAATGATGTTATGATTCAACCTTAAGTGAAATAAAACTAAAAATAAATAGGGTTGTCCTAGAGTGGTCGACCTCAACACTCGTAGTACTGGATGTTGTCGTTTTCCCAGCAACGGTGCCAAAAACTTGACATGTGTTTACCGTGTGTTATACACAAGTGAACATATTGAAGTAATATATGCCTTTTTGAGGGCTGAGTCAAACACATGGAAATGTTCTCCAGAATACTACTACTAACTATGATGTAATAAACTAGGCCAGTAAAACCGAGTTGGTTTGATTGAACAGAAACAATTTCATAAATAAAACAAGCTTAAAGATTAAGTTACTCAGAATTAAGGGAATTCCTCAGGACAGTGGTTTCACCACAGATAACATTGCAATTTATTCCACACACTAATATATGTTACTGCTATCTTAGGATAAAGAGCCTATAGCCAGAACTACACACTCTAGTAGTGTAGTTTACTACCTATTCTAATGTCAATCCTATTTCCATAGTAATTGGTTAATTAGTTAGGTGCTTTACGATTGATCTATGGGTTTCTCCTCCCATTTGTTCTCCACCTTTCCCAAGGGGTGCAATAAAAGGGTAAATCTATGCTTTTTCAACCCTTAACCTCTCTCCCAAAATGATTAAGGGTTTGGTAATCTATCTATGGTGATCAAGCATAAATAGAACAAGACAGTCTCATAGATTTATATCCAAAAAAAGGGATAAAGTGATATTAATGCATGGAAATTAATCACAATGCATATCCGGGCTACTCCCGAATCCTAAAGAATCAAGGGGTTTAGCCCTGCATGGTTTCATTGACGAATACATGGTAGAGAATGAGAAAAATGTGGGAAACATTAGAAAAACTAAAGTAACCCCTAGGGAATGGCTGATCCGGATGATCCCCTATGTCGTGTGTGCAATCTGCTGTCTTTTGGCTATAGATTCGCCTTTCGGAGATGCTCGGATCGTCTCGGGTGAAGCCTTTGGTTACTTGCTCTTCTCTCCTTTCTCTCCGGTGATGTGCAATAGAAAATGGCAGCCTCCTTAGATCTGGCCGAACTCCCCTCAAGTCATAGGAATCACTTAAGGTGTGAAATAACGCCAGTCGTTGGATTAAAGTGCACTCTTCAGATTGCCTGATCGGGCAGACACGATAGTACCAACTAGAAAGTCAGTAGTACTGAGTTTCTAGGGTAGCCATGATTCATCACAACGTCAGTACTATCAGCTTGTCTCGATAGCACTGAGTCTTTAGGTCGCTCAAGCATGCCTCTCTAATGACATCTCAGTAGTACCAAGTTTTTGAACTCAGTAGTACCAAGTTTCCACGATTCATTGTTGTGCTTTATTGACATAGTTTTGGCACTACCGACTTTGGGTGTCAGTAGTTCGAGTATGTGTGTGTCTTCTGGTCCAATACTGACGTGTCTGTACCACCGACTTTTGGCATCGGTAGTACTGAGTCTGTGAAGCTTGATTGTACCTAAAAATGTACAAGAACGTGGATAAGTAATTGAGATGAATATTAAACCATCTTAAATAGTAAAAATCATACAATTTGATGCATTTAGATAGAACATGCCATTGATAGCAGTTCATACATAATTAATCAAATAATTGACAAATCAACACATAAAATCAAGGAAAATATGCCTACGAAAATGACTAAAAACCCATGTGTTAGTGTCATACTCCAAAAGCATTATTCTAGCCATTTATTTTCAATACCTTTTCATCCTCTCGACTACCCCATTTTGTTGAGGCGTACGGGGGAAAAGAAAAGCATAAGTGTAACTAAATTTCTCAAAAAATATTTCAAGGAATTCATTTTCAAACTCTCCCCCATGGTCACTACAGATAGACGTGATGTAGCACGAAGCTTCATTTTCAATTCATTTGCAAAAAGTGAAGAACACATTAAGAGTATCACTTTTTTAAACCAAAAAGAAAGTCCATGTGAAATGGGAGAAATCATCAACAATCACAAGACAATATTTACTTCCACATTGTGTTTTAGTTCTCACTGGGCCAAATAGATTAATATGAAGAAGCTCAAGAACCCTCTTGGTGATAAGGAATCCTTTGGACTTAAATGAGGATTTAGTTTTCTTTCCTTGTGTATAAGGTTGGCATTCCTCATCCTTTTCAAAATCCAATTTTGGAAGTCCTTTGACCAAGTCCTTTTTTCTCAACTTCTTCAGATGATGCATGTTTACATGACCAAGCCTACAGTGCTACAAAGATACATCATTTTTTTCAACAACTAGGAATTTACCATGAAAAAGTTAAGATAGTCAAGGACAATAACATAAAGATGTCCACTTCTAGTTCCCTTATATATGGCATTGTAAGAGATGGAATCTAGAAGCAAATATTCATGTGAAGTAAAGAGAACAAGGTATCCATTATCACAAAGTTGGCTAACACTAATTAAATTGTGATGTAGGCCATCCACAAGAAGAACATTATTTATACATAGTGAATCACCTGCATGACCCTCACCTATTATTTTACCTTTCTTTTTGTCCACAAAAGTCACCAAACCTCCTTTATTTTTTGTACGAGTGTTGAAGTGGTCTATATCACCCATCATATGCTTTGAGCATCCACTACCAACAATCCATTTTCCTTTATCCTACATAGATAGGATAGTTCGGTGCTCAATTCAAAGTTTAGGATCCAGATTTATCTTTGGGACCCATTTCATGTTCGGGTTTGTCCCCTTCTTCTTATAAGGTAAAAAAGTACAGTAATGATCATCACACTTACAATGAGAGCAGATCATAGATGTCTTAGAACCCAAAGTCACTACATGGTATATTTGAGACCCCTGGATCTTATTCTTACCTTTCCCTTTGTTCTTAGGGGCTCCCTCATATACCAAACCACTACTATCGATCTGTTTAGTAGAGTGCTATATAACTTCATTTAGGGACTTTTTCCCTTTGATAAATTTTTGCAAGTTCTCTCTAAGCCTATGTTTATCATCACTAAGAGTTATGACTATAGAAGAAAGACTAGAAAGATCATCTTGAGCATGCAATAGGTTGGTATCCAAATATAGGGCTTTAGTCAAATAGGAAATCTTTTTAAGAGTTAAGCTAGTTACTTATTTTCTAGGCACAATAGGTATAGATTCAAGATCATTTAGTTTAGCAAGAAGCCTAGCATTTTAAGTTCTAATCATGAAAGTTCATCAAATTGACTTGGTTTTCATCTTCTAGATCAATCATTTTCTTGAGATAAACACCATTTTCAATTGTGACACTATTATATTGAAGTTATAGATCATGAAATTTTCCTTGCAAAGATTTTATGCTATCAAGATGAACATTTTCATTTTGTTCAAGAATTTCAATTCTAGCATAAAGTTCATCTATGATTTTCCCTTATCTCTTCTTTTTAGATTTGCACTTAGAGTAAGAAGAATAGGAAGCACGAATCATATTAATGAGAGAATCTTTAGAAAGTTCATTCAAGCTTACCTCACTTACCTCAACTATGTCTTCTCTCGTTGAGTCCATTAGTGAAAAATGATACTCTCCTTCATTTGAGCTAGAATAACTTGAGGAAGACTCCTCCGAAGTAGCATGGGTAGTATCTTCACCTCTTCTTTCAGTATTCTCTCTCTTCTTAAATTTGTGACTCCTTGTTGTAGTCCTTTTTCTTCTTAAAGATTCTCTTGTGATGGGGCTTTTTTCCTTTGGTCAATCATTCTTATAATGTCCCTTTTGACCACATTCATATCATCTAGGAGTAGATAAGGAGTAGTTCTTGCTCTTAAAGTATTTTCCTTTAGAGTAATGAGCTTCAACATCACTAGGGGCTTCATCTTCACTCAAGGAAGTAGTAGTTCAGAAAGCAAGCTGTTGTTGTACTACTCTGGCTTCCACTTGAGCTTTGAAGGTTTCGTCCGTTATATTCTTGGATTCCTTATCTTCTAGTTTGTCTTCTTCTTCTTGAGTGTCAAGCCTTACCTCAAAATCATAGACATTCCCAATGAATTCTTTCTTAGGAATATCACCAAGGCTCTCTATTTTTTCAATGTAGGTCACCTTAGATTTCCACCTCTTGGGGAGATATCTTGGAATCCTTGAGTAGACTTTCCCTTGGTCCATGGGTTGTCCCAATGTACAAGACAATTCATGATGGTGTTGAGTCTAGCATACATCTCAAGAATTCTTTCTTTTCTTCCCATTTTAAAGTTCTCAAGAAGTCTATTGAACATGCATACCTTTGACTCCTTGACTTGATCGGTGCCTTCGTAGGTGACCCAAAGTTTATCTCATATCTCATATGTTGTATCCCAAGCAGAGATCAGTTGAATTTAGTGGAAGTGAGGGTTGAGTAGATGATTCTTATTTCCTTGGTGTTTAGTTGAGCCTTCTTCATGGAAGCTTCATTCTCAGTAGCCATATCTCCATGTGGTTCTTTGTATGGAGAAACAACCACTCTCCACATCTCATATCTCATCCCTTGAAGGTAGAACTGTATCCTTCTCCTCCAATAAAGGAATTTTGCACCATGTAATATGGGAGGACTCATAGAGAATCCACCTTCTATGTTAAGGGACCCCAACAAATTCTCAACCATCTTTTTACCTTGAAGGAGAACTAGGTTGGAGAAGACCTTGCTCGAATACCACTTGTTGGATCAATGAGATCTAGAGGGGGGGCGAATAGATCTAAAAACACGTAAACAAAATTAATTTGTCTTTCAAATTATATCACAAAATAAGGTTTCTTGTATGAAATTTGAGTGCAACTAAGCTTACACAACAAGGATGAGAGATATTGAACAAGAACAAGTAAGACAACCTACGTATAGTTGTTCCACAAACTCAAAACTAGGAGATGTACATCCACAACCTAGAGGGGTTAATCTTTAGGATTTGCAACTATTGTGCACTTCTTATATTCCATTATAAGAGATACAATATGGCCACCCTGTTCTAAGGTCAATGGTACCTAGCATTCCTTTTAAGTATCAAAGGAGTTAATAACCTTACAAGGACTTACCCATCTGATAGCAAGAGTGTTCTACCTTCACAAAGACTTACCCACTCTTGCAACGAGCTAGTATCCTTCACTAAGCATATCTACGCTTGCAACAAGTCTTTGTCCTTGAAGGATTTACCCACTCTTCTCTTGGATCTTCAACCTTCTTCTTATCTACACCAATGAGAAGCTTTCATCATCTTCGATTTAAGAAAGGAGATTGCGAAAGGAATTTGAGAGCTTCACAAGGTGTACAATGAAGTAGCTCTCTCACAAGAAACTGATGTCACTCATATTGATGTAGGTCAATAGTAATCTTGAGAGACAAAGGGGCTCTTAGCAGATAAAACCACTCAACTATAGATAGGAGCAAAGAAGGAAAGCTTCGAACGAAGTCCAAGGGCCCCTATTTATAGTTGGGGGTATCTAATAGATAGTAGATGCACTTAGGATTGAATTTTATCCTTTTGGAGTGCTCAAATAGATATATTTTTAATTTTTGCTACACTCCAATAGTTGGAAACAATTTTCTGCACTATTTTGTACAATGTTGTCGGCTGAGTTTCAATGAAGGTAATTCGACCAATAGCACTATGCGACAAAATAACTTTGTGTTGTCGGTCAAGGTTATCCTTGATGAAACTCAGCCGAAGACTTAAGATTTTTTTGTAAGTGTGGGGCCTTGGTAGAATTGTGACCAGGACAAACTCGGCTGACACTAGTTTTTATCAAGATCAACACAACTTTTTGGTCGAGTTGTCTCCAATAGAAACTTAGCCGACAAGGCAACTTATAATGGAATTTGATAAATGCTATAAAATTGTTTAAACGTTCAATTTAAGTGCATTTTATACTTTTCTTAGCTTAGTTACTAGTCATAGAATCAATACAAGAGATTTTAAAAATGTCCTAATTGATTTAAGGCCTTTTCCAAAAAAGTGCACTTACATTGATTTTGACTTTTTTTGTCAAGCTAGGGTTTGCTTGGATTCAATTTTTTCATACCTGAAATTAATCTCAAATAGACATATTAGATACACATGTATGGAATGGTTAAGTTCATCATCAAATTATGGACAATGTATAATTGTTAGGTCAATAGATCATATAAAGAGAGACTTTGAATTTTTACATCTTGATCAAAATATAATCCATAACAGAGTTGATTGGATAAGAATAATCCATGTGGATGACACCAACATGGTTGTAATTGAGGCTAAGAGTATATGTGCAAGTGCGCACACTCACACACACACACATATATATATATATATATATATATATACATATATATGCATTTATTTATGTATGTATACATATATGGTGATGTATTCATACCTAGTTGGGTAACAAAAATTAGATACCCAACAATTTCTAGTTATAAACTGAGTGCTTCGATTAAAATTTTAGTTTTCTAGTAACAAAGTTTTGCTCCTGGTTACAGTTTCGATCGGCGATTTCTTTTCCCAGAAATGTCATTTTTACTATATTCAACGACCAAAATACAAAATTGATGTTAGTTTTACAAAACTAGTCTTTGTATTACAAATTTGGTCCTTGTTCCAAAACTAGACCCATATGTAACTAACCTTAGTTATCTGGCTCTGGTAATGAAAAATGACCTATATGTATGTATTATATATACATACATATGTATGTATGTATGTATGTGTGTATAGGATTAAGAGAGCCATTCCCTCCCCCGCTCCCACACTAGTGGCAGAGGCCAAATGCCCAGGAGGGTGGTAGGTTAAGGCGGCAATTTAGATTTGAACTCGAGTCCCTTTATTAGGGGACACCGTGCTTGACCACTTTAGCCACTCCTTCTTAGTTGTATGTATGTATGTATGTATTTGTTTGTGTGTGTGTATACACACACACAAATATATATATATATATATATATATGTGTGTGTGTGTGTGTGTGTGTGTGTGTGTGTGTGTGTGTGTGTGTGTGTGTGTGTGTGTGCGTGTGTGTGTTTGTGTGTGTATATGCACACAGACACACACACACACACACACACACACACACATATATATATATATATATATATATATATATATATATATATATATGTGTGTGTGTGTGTGTGTGTGTGTGTGTGTGTGTGTGTGTGTGTATGGGATTAATAGAGAAGGATTTCTCCCCCCTCTCCCACGCTTATAGCGGAAGTCGAATGCCCGGGAGGGTGGCAAATCAATGCAAAAACTAGGATTCAAACCCAGGTCTCTTTGTTAGGTGACACTGTTCTTGATCACTTGAGCCACTCCTTATCGGGATATATATATATAAATATATATATATATATATAGCTAAAATAATTGTGTACTTGAGTACATGTATCTTATGTGTATCCATCTTCATTTATGATCATTGAGCAATTCTTCAGAATAATCTAACCTTATGGATGTGTTGCATACCTCTTATATAACATGTGTATACAATATTACATCAATCTTGTATTCATAGATCATTCTGTTAAAGAAAATGTATTTTTCTGATCAATGGTAACTTGCTAAAATTGTAGGAACCGTCAAATGATATATTTTTATATCTCATGATGTACATGTGATATGGTTGTGATATTTTAAACACATCTAATCTAAACAATTTTTACTGCATCCATTTGGTTGGATTTGATTATAGAATTCTCTATATGCCATTTTAATGGCCGGTACACACTTCATAATCCCTATATATATATATATATATATATATATATATATATATATATATATATATATATATATATATATATATATATATATATATACATATATATGTATATATATACATATACATATATATGTTTATATATATGTATGCATGTAAGTATATATGTATGTATGTATCATAATTAGATAAATATATTCCGATGCCCTCCTAAAATTATAGAACAAAAGTTACATGTATCCCAACGCTACCCCCCTTCACCAAAAAATAAGACACACAACTATCTAATGTGTAGCTTAGGCCTGACACCTTTTCAAATTTTTACAGAAATAGTTTTCACATTCTTGGTTGTACTCCCATGTCTTCTACCATTTTGTTTGCTCCATATATAAAAGCAAAGTGCAGCAAACAACAATCCATTCATGTACCTATTTCCGCAGCTCTTTACCATCATTCTTACATCCTCCTTCAATGGTGTTTGCAATTTCAATTCTTTGCATATCAATCTCCAAACCTCCTTTGTAAATTTGTAGCTCACCACCAAATGGTTATGGGAACCTCCTCCTCATTATACAGTAATCAAGTTGTAGAAATTTTATGGTTCCACTTCTGTATTTTGTCAAGTGAAGACAGTGTTCCATGCATGATTTTTAAACACACATACTCCATTTTGGTACATATTTTCCAGCCCATACCTGTTCAAAATCTTTACTTCTACAACTCTGGCTCTTGTCGCCTCACACAGGTCCATTTTTAGATCATTGAGATGCCATCCTCTGACATCATATGTGTCAAATGAATGCTCTATCTTCTGCCACAAATCTCGCATAACGTTGATAGTGTGTGAATATCCTTCTCTAGTTTTGGCTGAAAGTCCAAACCTCGTGGATATCATTTCCTCATCCACTTCTCCAAAATTGTAGCACCTACTTGGTAGTTTATTATTCTTCTCAAAGTCCCCCATTATGTAGTTATGTAGATGCTTTTAAATTCAGACCTTCCTTTTCCTTTAGTAGTTCCAACCGAGAACACCGCATTTGATGATATTTACCTACCCATACAAAATTAGATAGCTTCATTTCAATCCTATCAAGCACGGCCCCCGTAAATTCTCCTTGTTGTACCCACAATATGAGAAGACCCTCCATTGTAGCCTTGGTTAGTTTTTCTCTGCCAGCCATACAAGTCGTTTGTGTAGTCCATATTCTAATCATTTCATCAACTCTATCAATGAAATCAGCAAAGTCCTTGACTTGTAGGTTCCCTCCAACAAGTAGAAAACTAAGATCTTTAGTAGGAAGCTTGGCCAACTCCACTCCCATTGTAGACTGTAATCTACCTTCACTCTGGTGACAATTTTTTGGATAAGAAAAGATGAGTTTTTCCTACATTTATGCATAACCCGGTATGCTGCTCAAACTCATTAAATAGAGATTTCAACTCTACAAGTGTTCTGGTGTTTTCCTCCACAAATACACATACATCATCAGCAAAAATTAATTGGCCCATAACCTTCATTTTGTGCACTTTGTACGGTTTGATGACCTTTGTAAGGCCCCTAAACTTGCTTAGTGAGTTGAACAAGCTTAATTATCATAATTCAATTCTTATAACCCTAATATAACCTTGTTATATGCTCTAAAATCATAAGACAAGCTTAAGTTTCAAATTTGGTTCAATTTGGACACTGTTTTAGTAAGTTATGAAATTTTATGCACATTTTGGACTTTTCTGCAATTTACCCAATTGAGAGGTTTTCTTTGCAATTTATCACTTGAATTATGTTCCTTGGATATTATCTCATCATTCTTGAGCTTTTTGAGCCATGGGGAGCCTATTTAATCCTTGGTTTGAAGGTGTTTTCTCCAAGGGTATTTTAGGGCCTTCCCCTTAACGGATGAGCTACCTTTAGTAGCTATCAACTAATGAATTATTTGATTGGCTGGGTAATTAGAAAAAGGAAAGATAATCAGGTATATACACATATTGGGGGAGCTGGTTGTGTGTGTGCTTGTATATTCTTAATAAATTAAGGCCATGGACACTTGGATAGATACTAGAACTTCAACTTTTTCTTTTTGCTTTATCTTAAAGTTCATATACTTATCTCCAAGAACCAAAACAAGCAATTTTCTCTCCACCACTTCCCTCCTTCTCCCAACGTCATTCTCTCTCTGTGATGTTGTGAAATTTTCTGTCCAAGGAAGAAGAAAGTGGGGATCTTCTTGGAAAAAGGATCTAGGGTTGCAATTGACTTCATTTTAGGGTTGAAAAAGCTTCCTTCTAGTGATCTTGACCTAAAAGAGTAAGAATTCCTTTCTTTCCTCCATTTATTTCTTTTTTATCCTTCCTCCTAGCTTTATCCAGGTCGGAACCTTTCTCTTCCATGGTGAAATTGCTCTAAAGCTCTAAAACCCTACCTTTCTTACTCCTTATGTTTAGGGTTTGCTCATTTGATGAAGAAAGGTGCTAGATGGACTAATTCATAGCTTATTCTTGGATTTTATACCCTACCTTCTCAAGTTTTCTTCTGTATGGGGTTTCATATTCTCATTATAGGCAATTTTTATAACTTGCTCCACGTTTATTTTTTATCATAAGCTTTCTAGATCATGTTCTTGCTTGAAAATGATGATTTATGCACTAAAAAGCTATGCTTGACTTGGATTTCGATTTTTATAATGTTCCCTGTTCTGATTTCAATTCGAGATGAACCTATGATAATGTGTACATTATTCCTAAGGTATAATATGACTTGGATCAGGTTGGTTTGACAACCTATGGTGCTAAGCATCTATCAACCAATGGTCAATTTTAGGGTTTTAAGCTGATTTCTTCTATAAACCCATGACCCGATGATGGTACCATTGCAACAACCCTATGGTGTTGTCTTCATGACAGCTGATGGTCATGATAAATGGTGTCATATGATGGTGACAACCTATGTTCACCCCCTTATGTTAGGTTTTGGATCAATGAGAAGTATAATGATCAACCATTAAGTACCCTACTGATGTTATCAATCAATGATGACATCAGCTTAATATTTGATGCTGATTAATGAATATAGTGTTCATCTAACAACCTATGGTTATTTAATGATCACGAATGATGGTGGATCAGGTCTCTAAAACCTATGTTAAGTTAATCATTGCAGTTGTAGCATCAATTAAACCTTAGACCAATGGTTTTTTGGGTCACTTGATGCAATGGTCGGACCTATACTGTAATTGATGGTTTTAACGTATGAACTTGACCCAATGGTCAAGATCTAGTGTTTATTCCTCCAATAAGGTGGAATGATGTCTGATATAATATTTTGGTCCTAATAATGGGATTTAGATGGTTTCCTTTGTATGATCAACTTAAGGAGCTTACTTGTTGACAATGGATGGCTTTTTTTAATTGATCAATCGATTGTGGGTTTTACCCTACTCTCAATGAAACTTTTTGTGTTGTAAATCAAGAGATGTCTAGGGGTAGATGGTGACTCTTTCTAGAGAACATATCAAGGACTTCATAGGTATTTTATTCAAGGTGTTTATTTATATAAACAACCAATGGTCTTACTGTGGCAACCGCCATCAAAGCGACAACCAAAATGCTACTAATTATGCAGAATAATCATAAACAGCGAATTAGTAGAAAATCACTAAAAATTAAAACCATTTTGCAATGAGATCCTTTTCTAGGAAACTCTTACTGAAAGATCCAAAACTTATACATATCATGATTTATATTGTACAACCGTGTTTCACCTCATCTCGAGGACAACATATAACAGTTGCTCTATCAAAACACATACTGGAGCAACATAAAACCTCGAGGCTTGCAAGCCAAAATCTCAAATCATTCATGAAACCATTATGAACCGACTCCAAGGACCTGAGAGTGCAAAGACGACACATAGGACTTCTATCTACAAGACATGATAGATAGTACACTCAACCTGAGTTGTTAATGCTGCCCCAACTGTTGTTCCATCTTCACAGCAAGGTCTCTAGCACCTCGTCACATCCACCTAAAAATTATGGATCCCACGTGGTGAGACTATTGTCCCAATAAGAGATATAACTCACTGCCAACAATAATATTACCAAAGAAAATAATCTAAAACTGAACAGAATTATAAAGCATCTATTTACTTGAAAAGGAATATGAAGAACATGTATAACATTTACCTTATTAAGATGTATGAAAATATTAATTCATCAACCAATGTTTCTAACAAGAATTTTATCAAATGCTACAAAGAAAAGAATAATTTCATTTATCAAATATTTTTATATTCACTGAGACATATAAATCACTTAGAATCTCAATCTTACATCACCATCATACTTGGGTATTCAAACCCCTAATTCATCACTAACTATTGTCACCAGTTAGCAGATGATCATTACCTCTAGATCATCAGACCCAGATATTTGTTCACATAGGCCACATAGTTCATTGAGTCTGTATCACATAGTCACATAGCTCTCATTTAACCCTGCTTATTACTTTAAGATACTTGCATGATTATCATATCATGTTACCAACCATCTCAACAAATGTCTTTAACCATGAAGTACTAAGGAACACATCCTCCCTAATGAATTTGGATTATCATCAACCAATTAGGGTTTCAAAATTTCATTAGCAATGATTATGCCCTAACTCGTACTCCACTCACCTTAGGAGTATTAGTGTATGCTAATTACATACTTATCTTTCAAATCTTAGTTTCTCTCTCATCCTCACTAGGATGTAAATTACTTAGTTCACATCTTTAGGGTCTACAACCTTATCAATATCAAAAATAGTTAATCTCATTGTGTCTCAATATTACATTAATCATGTTCATCACTTAGTCAATCTTAATAATTGAGGACATGCCTACCATATCAAGTAGTATGATTGATAATGTCGTGCATATATCATCCTGTCAAGTATTCAATTTGATCATGTGGTATAACCACATCCTCATATCGAGCATAGGGCATATTCCCCTATCATTATGTCATGCAACTATCATATTGGTTTATCTATCCTAGATACCATATTAGGTTTCACCTCTAGGTATCATATCGGGTTCCATCTTGGTCATCATATCATGCACCATCTTAGGTTACCATATCGTGCACCATGTCATGCACCATCTTGGGTTACCATATCATGCACCACATCAAGCACCATCTTGGGTTACCATGTCGTGCACCATCTTGGGTTACCATGTCGTGCACCCACCTTAGATCTCATGTTGGACATCATATTAGGTAGGTGTATTGGGCACCATATCGGGAAAGATGTTGTTTCTCCTTTGTACTAACTGTAAGTGATAGATAAGGATCCTTCATATGGTCCATAATACATACTATGACTCACCAAAATATCGGTCAAGTCTCCATGTTGGGTCCCATATCGGTTTTCCCCAAGTCTTTAACCAATGTCGGGTTGCAAGATCTTCAACCCACATCGGGTTGTTCAAAAGTGATTAACTCATATCGGGTATCCAATGATGATGTCATCATCATAAATTCTCAAGATTATTATGGAATAACCATTATGTATTATCTAAGGTAATGTTTTTACCAATTTACTAAACTAATTGCATTGAGCAACTACTGATACACCCCTCACATAATTTACAATCATATAGCATGACAGGGTATATCAATACATTGACATCGGTTAAATGTTGCACAATATCATCTGAAATTGAAGGGATAAAGATGATTTTGTCCATTGTAGTGTGAGAAATATTAATACAAAACATAAGATATAATTGTAACATCATGGGCATTCATCTTCCTTCTTCAGTTGATTTCAATACCAGGCCACAATGCTTGATGGAAAAGTTCAAGATCTTCATCCAGGGAAGATTAGAGAAGATACCAGCAAATACCATGTTCCTGGACTGTCTCTACACTAAAAAAAACTACAAAAAGTATCTCTAAGTTGGTTGGAATGCACCTAGTGTACCATGTCTACATGATGAGCAGAAGGTGACGCTTGAAGATCCACATAAATCACACAAGTAGATAAACTTGAGAAACTGATGGCCAACACAATCGAAAAACTCACTATGGGGTCAACACACAACACAACAACCAAAATAAATAAAAGGATAGATAGAATACCTTAAGGTGGAATCTATAAAGATAGGGCAGTTGAATTATCATAATACTGGAAAAAATCATTAATATCCACATTAAATGAGTCCTTAAGCTTTAGAAGGTCATAGAGAACCAACGTGGAACTCCATCGAGGATCACAAAGCAAGAAAAATCCAATCTTGGAGCTGAAACAGAACAAAAATTGCAACCTCAGTGTAGACAAGAAAGAAAAAGGATGAGAAAGAGGGATGCAAAATACTTATAGGGATGGGTTGAATTGGTCTTTCCCTGACCTCGCAAAGAAAAGTCAAAAACCATGTAGCAACTATAGACGCATCAAGTGGGGCGATGAACCCAAGGGGTAAACAACACCAGGACAAACTAGGGGAGAAAAAAAACCAAGGCAAATGGAGGAAATCAAAAGCAAGTTACTCATTGAAGAGGATTGCAAGAATGTTTTTAGGGAGTTACATAGGGGTTCAGAGCCTTGGATGGTGATAAGAAGGAAATGAAGGGGGAAATGGGACAACCGGGGAGTGGGTTTGCAAAAATAGTGTTGAGTCAACATAACCCTATAAAAGTGAGGATCAACCTGCATAGAAAAGAAAAAGGAAACATAGGAAAATAACTATGTAAAAATATCGAGGATGACAGAGATATAGATGCTAGAAGATCGGAGTGGGAAAGTAGTTCATATTCGCCTGGGAAAGGAAGAAAGTAGATTTAAGTGAAAGTTGGTCCTCTACACAATCGAGATCCAACATATCAGAGGGAGTCTGGAAAAGGAAAGTTAAGCATGAAAACATTAAAATCAAATAAACTTCAGGAAATACAACAAATGAAATACGTGAAAAATAAATTTCATGTTAAAAAATAAAGTGTAACATACTGGATTTTTGGTGCTAAAATTATTGTGAACTATAATTCATGATTCTCTCAAAATTTGAGTCCATTTGCAAATTGACCACTCACTCCTAATCTCATTCTGTTATTTTGACCAATTTTCTTATTCATTGATACAAATTTCACGCATACTGATTTCCTTATGTCACGTTGAGTTTATTTCTTCTTACATGAGTAATATTTACAAATGTTCCCCTCAATTTGGCTTGATTCATCATTTGATGTAAATTTGAATCACTAATTTTGAGGTATCTTGATTTGCATACTATTGGCTTGTAATTAATGGAATATATAAACTTGATGTTATACTTTACTAATTATAGTGTGATCATGGCCATAGTAGTCAAAGCCAGGTGTTGATATATTAGAAATGATCTAATGAGAGGCTAAGTAAAGGGTCAAATTCTCAACTCCATCAAGTATCTAGTTTTTGAGTTATAAAAGGTCCTAAATAGCTAAGTTCAACAAGTAATGAATATATTGAATTCAGTTACCTTAGTAAGAAGAGACCCAACAATATCCTTCTCTAACACCACTGATGGTTATGAGAGTCGCACTATCGTGAACGGACCCTCCTACTCTTTGTCTTCCACACACCACCCTTCCTATTGTCTCCCTTCATTATATAAATCTCACCAACCCTACAAATGAACATACATCAGCTCTGTAATGAGACTTGTAGTCTCCCCTAACCTACCATCATCACTGCCATCAGAACATGACCACGCCTTTCCATCCGGTCAAATGCATCCACAGACCCAACCCTGATAACTTCACCGCTAGTAAAGATCATCCCTACCGCTCTACACCTTGAGCCAACCACCAATGGTGTAGGGCATCTCTTGCGCCCCCTGTAGCCACCAGCAGGCCATCAAAAAAAATATGAGTTGTAGCACAGATCATCCTCGCCAGTTCCTGATCATCATCAAATGAAGTCATAATTGCCTACCAAAATATGAACCAGAGTCCATCCGATGACCTGCGTTTAGTTTGAAGGCTTGCATTCATCACATACCCAATTGGTTGCCTCTACCATGCCTCCTCTATGGCCATATATCCCTTCCCGACCCTCGATCCCTCACCAAGAAGAAATTGTATCTACTGATCATCCTCTATACATCAATGGAGATCCATTAAATATTTAAAAATGTAATGAATCCCAACTCCACTTGGTCACACTGTAGATCTGCCACTCCTGATATGGAGACACCACCAAAACCTATGATGTGGACAACCTCAACGATATCTGGGGAGCAGCTAAAGATTTTGTTGGAGACTGGTTCCAAACCACGATCTATAATGCAACAGAATTGACCTACCCACCAAGTCCCCCTATGATCCCTTATCTTGACCACTATCAAATCGCAACTTGGACAACACATCAACCTCCTCTCCATATGCCAAATTTCGTTGTCACCACCTCCATGCTCATCCATGACTAACTTCATCCCTTACATACTTTAGCCTTCAAACATCCACTAGTGTTGGCCACCATCTTAATCACATCCACCCTATCTATTTTGATCACTACCATGAACTAAAACTACAACTCCAGGTTTGTGATCAGAGATAGAAGATTTGCACAGATGCATTTCCTACCTTGAAGCACTTCCACATTGGTAGGTCCCCAGCTAGTTCATGATGACTTGAGGCACCAGATCTCAACTAACTACCAAAGAACTTCATCCCTTGGCATAATTGAAATTGATGTATACAAGCAGACTCCAACTTGCATCTAACACCATAGTTCTATAAGAGAGAAAGCAGTCAACATCAAACCAAGTTTCAACCTCTATTTTAGTAAGTTGATATATTCCTATGTTTATATATGATGGTATGAACCTTCATATTAGTAGAAGAATCTATAAATATTGGTAATATAACGATGAATACACATATCTTGATCTAGACATAAGTCAATATTGAAAGAGAAGACTAATATACGTGATTGGTATAAGAAAGAATAGATACAAGGAAGTACTTTACGACATAACTAAGGATAGCCTAGACATATTTTTACCTACTTGGATAAAGATGAATTGTAAAATGAAAACATATGTAAAAACCCAAGATTGAAAAATATAATGAGACATTGGTAACCTAATCTAATACATGAGGATAGTATGCATAATCACAAGAGTTTGACTATATTTATTATTATTATTATTATTATTATTATTATTATTATTATTATTATTATTATATATATATATATATATAACCTAGTCTTGATAACGACCCATTTTAGAAATAAAACCTACACGTGGACCATGTTAGTATATATATATGTATCATTTTAGAAAATTGGCAATTTCAGTAATACAAGCCTCACTACTAATTCATCCCTAAATATTTTATAAGGGTATTTTGATAAATAGTATCTAATAAGTAAAACATCTTAAACACTAGTTATAAATGAAATTTTATCATATTAGAGAAATAATAATATTCGAGGAACTAATCTAGAAAAAGTATATCATATATTTGATTATATAACATTAACTATACATGACTTAGTTGGAAATCTAGAAACAATATTGATGGAAGATATGAATGAAACTCCTAGATAGAAAACCCTAGACATGGATATAAAAAAAATTAATACTAATTGATTCAGCCATATAGTGACAATATTCCTCTACATTTGTTGATCTCTCTATTCTCATTTTATTTCTTGGAGTTGAATATTTGGAACTCACAATTTTGCATATTGTGATTCAAAGGTACAAAATTTGTATTTATATATGGAAATTTATTCCCTCATTGATTTCATGCATGACTAGATAGGTTGGTTGGCCAAAATTGGTTTTTGTACCTTAGTCTATCTCTTTTAAAGGCCACTAATACTTATTCTTAGATAATAGTAGAATATTATTTAAACGTCAAAAAAGGGTAGGTTGGTGCCCCTTATTTAGTGGAATTATGCTTCCACACCTTTGCGCAGAGTTAAAGGACATAGGGTCCCTCTGTATACTTGGAATTTCAGTTGGTGTGTTGTTGTTCTCTATGGGAGAGAACATATGGCTTCCCCAACAACTAGATATTGACATGTTCCAACTATTGAAAATTGAATGACTAGTTTCAAATTTGGATATTGAATATTTTTTTAATTAAAAACCCATTGTTACCTTTTGATACTTTCCTATATTTTTCATTACTTTACATTTCTTTATATTAATTATTTGTGGATAGGTTCATATTATTTTTATTTCTAAATATCAATTTTGTAACAGCTTTGCTGACCCTAGTTTCCCTTATTGGGACCCATATGTGGTTTCGTTCCCTCTAGAACTCATGGACATGTGACAAGAGAAGATCTAGAAGAGACGTGCAAGAGTTGGTCATTGTTGAAGATTAGATATGAATACATAGATATTCATAATTTTGTAATATTATGTAAAGCTTCCACGACTCTGATGTAAGTCATGATTGTAATAAAAGATTTATTCATATTTTTTGATACAATTTTGTAAATACTCGATTGTAAGAATGGGATCTTTACATCATGGTATCAGAGCCTATAAACAGTTGGCAGTCATGAATGTCTAATGAAATTTATGTTTAGTTAGGAACACAAATACAAATAGTTAGAACTTAGAAAAATAGTCACAACAAACCCTAGAACTAATGTCTCAATTATTAGGATATACCTTGACTACAAGAAGCAAATACTAATCACCTAGAAGGTGGAGTAGATACCTCATTAGAAAGTCTTGAGACATACTTAGCTCATCTCCTAGCTTTTGAACTCCCCTAGGTGTAGATTAGATGGAGATATTATTGAAAAAAAGTATTTATGATACATGTTTGAAGATTTAGAATGTGTCTCTTGGAATGTGTAAATTATCACTATAAGTTCTTAAAATTGGAAGAGGGCCCTAGAGTTCCTTATGGGTTAGGTACAATCAAACGTAGTTGTAAAAAATGAGGATTTTTTTAGCAAACCCTAGAATGGTAAATATCACATAATTGATAACTTCTATTTGGAACCCTAATACTTGAATAAAAGATTCAACTCAGAAAAAAGGGATATATACAATCATCACTAAAATAGCAAATATTAGTATGTCAAAGCATATAGACAAACAAATACTAATAAAAAAACATGCATGTCAAATCACTTTTAATAGAGAGTAATAAATGATAATATGTTAGGACTTAGATGAAAAATCCTTCTAATACAACCTATTTAAAAGAAAATTGCCTCACATAGAACCCTAGAAAACATTACAATTCAATGACATGTTTTTTTAATGTGTAGTTATCATATTTGTGAAAAAATATGACTAAAAAATTTACAAATTAATCCATAATAAAATGATTAAATAGTAAAATGTGATAAATATTTGAACCTTTAATTTTTTAAAAAACTCCCAATTTTTAGAGATATATAAAGATATGGATAATTTATGTGAATTGAGAATTATATTGATATAGACACCTACCCACTAGAAATAGAGAAATAAAATTGTGGTATATCTAATGAAACATCAAATAGAGATTAGTGACAATAATATTGCTTAAAATTTGATAAATTTATAAGCTTGGACATGATAAATATACTTTATCTGATGATTTTTTTTGTTAACACATAAACTTCATATTCAAAATTAATATTCTTAACCTAGAAATGTGTACATGACCCTAGAGATATTATATGGAACATACATGACTAAGTGCTTAGATGACTCTTTATGTTTTGAAGAAATCAAAATTCACCGAATTATATCAAGTAATTGAGGTAATTGAGTAATAGTAACTAGAATGTAGACATGAGGTGATTGTGAATTCTCAAATTGGTTTTGGCCATCTTTCAGTTTACCATCAAAAAAATTTCCCTTCGAGAAATTGTTTTTCTTATAATACTATATGTACAAAGAAAACAAATTTCACATAATTTCATGGATGATTTCTCGAGCTAAGTCACAATCAAATAGGTATGAGAAAACCCTAGAGGTGAAATCTAGAGTTGGCAAAGGATGCTACATTGTAGCTGACATACCTTCTTAGATTCCAAGCTGAATCTTTTAAAGGGTGGAGAGTATTACCTGAATAGACCATTGAAAACTGATTTTGGGGACGGAATCTTCTTCAAGGGGTGGAGAATTGTAACATACTAGATTTTGGGTACTAAAATTATTGTGAGATATAATTCATAATTTTTTCAAAATTTGAGTCCATTTGCAAATTGACCTCACACTCCTAATCTCAATCGGTCATTTTGACCAATTTTCTTATTCATTAATACAAATTTCATGCCTAGTAAATTCCTTATGTCATGTGGAGTTTATTTCTTCTTACATGAGTAATGTTTACAAATGTGTCCCTCAATTTGGATTCATTCATTAGATCTGCAATGAGGCTTGTAGTCTCCCCTAACCTACCGTCGTCGCTGCCATCAAAACACGACCACGCTTCTCATTATATTTTTCAATCTTGGGTTTCTAAATATGTTTTCATTTTACCATTAATCTTTATCCAAGTAGGTAAAAATATGTCTATGTTATCCTTAGTTATGTCATGAAGTGCTTCCTTATATCTATTCTTTATTATACTAATTACGTATATCAGTCTTATCTTTCAATATCGACTTATGTCTAGATTAAGATATGTGAATGCATCGTTATATTACTAGTATTCATAGAAGATTCTACTGATCTGAAGGTCCATATTATCATGTCTAAGCACAGGAATATATGGACTTGCTGAAATACAGGATGAAACTTGGTTTGATGTTGACTATTTTCTCTCTTACAAAACTACTTCTCACATTAGATGCAAGTTGGAGTGTGCTTATATACATCATTGTCAATGATGCCAAGGGATGAAGTTCTTTGGTATTTAGTTGAGATCTGGTGCCTCAAGTCATCATGACCTAATTGGAACCCTACCAATGTGGAAGTGCTTTGAGGTAGGAGATGCATATCTTTTATCTCTGATCAAGAACTTGGAGTTATAGTTTCAGTTCATGCTGGGGATCGTAATAGGTAGGGAGTAGGTGATTAAGATGGTGGCCAGCAATAGTGGATGCTTGCAGGTTAAAGGATGTAAGGGATGAAGTTAGTCATGGCTGAGCATGGAGGTGTGACAACAACACTTGGCATATGGTGAGAAGGTTGTTGTGTTGTCCAAGCTGTGATTTGATGGTGATCCAGATAAGGGATCATTGGGGGACTTGGTGGGTAGGCCGATTCTACTATTTTTCATATCTAACTATGGAATTAGTCACCAAAAAACCTTGTGGTAGCCTCACAAATATCATTGAGGTCATCCACATCACAGAGATTGGTGGTGTCTCCGTATCTGTGGTGGAAAATCTACAGTGCGACCATGTGGAGTCAGGATCCATTACATTTGTAAATCATCGATGGAACTCACTGATGTACAAAGGATGATCGTTATATCCAATCTCTTCTTGGCGAGGGATTGAGGGCTGGGAAGGGCTGTATGGTCAGAATGGAAGCATGGTAGAGGCAACCAATTGGGGTTGTGATAAATTCATGTCTTAAAACTGAATGCAGGTCATCGGATGGCCACTTTCCAGATCTTAGTAGGCAATTACGACTTCCATGGATGATGATCAGGAACTGGTGATAAAGATCCATGCTACATCTCATAGTGTCATTGATGGCCTGTTGGTGGCTACAGGCAGTGCAAGAGATGCCCTGTGCCCATGGTGGTTAGCACAAGGTGGAGAGTAGTGGGGATGATCTATACTGGCAAAGTTATCAGGGTTGGGTCTAATCTAATACATGAGGACAGTATGCATAATCACAAGAGTTTGATTATATTTATTATATATATAACCTAGTGATGATAATGACCCATTTTAAAATAAGACCTACACTTGGAACATGTTATTATATATTTGTATCTTTATGGAAAATTGGTAATTTCAATATTACAAGCCTTACTACTAAGTCTACCCTAAAATTTTATAAGGACTTCTTGATAAATAATATCTTATAAGTAAAACATCTTAAACCATAGTTATTGGAATGAATTGTATCATATTATAGAAATAAAAACATTCGAGGAACTAATCTAGAAAAAGTAAATCATATATTTGATTATATAATATTAACTATACATGACTTAGTTGGAAATCTAGAAACAATGTTGATGGAATATATGAATAACACTCCTAGATAGAAAAACCTAGACACAGATAAATTTTTTTTAATACCAATCAATTCTCAATCATATTGTGACAAGTATTCATGTACATTTGTAGATCTCTCTATTTTGATTTTAATTCTAGAGTTATTCCCTCATTCATTGCATGCATGACTAGATAGGTTGGTTGGCCAAAATTGATTTTTGTACCTTAGTCTATCTCTTTGAAAGGACACTGACACTTATTCTTAGATAATAGTAGCAAATTGTATGAACGTCAAAAAAGGGCAGGTCAGTGCCCCTAGTTTAGTAGAATTATGCTTCCACGTCTCTACGTAGAGTTAAAGGATGTAGGGTCCCTCAATATTCTAGGAATTTTTTTGGTGTGTTTTCATTCTCTGTAGGAGAGAACACATGTCTTCCCCAACAACTAGATATTGACATGTACTAACTAATGAAAATTCAATAACTAGTTTAAAATTTTTGATAGTGAATATTGTTAAATTTGAAAACTCATTATTACCTTTTGATACATTCTTATATTGTTCATTCCTTTACATTTCATCATATTAATTCTTTATAGATAGGTTCACATTATTTTTCTTTCCAAATATCGATTTTGTACTAGCTTTGTTGGCTACAGTTACCTTTATTGGGGCCCATATGTGGTTTTGTTCCCTCTTGGAGCTCATGGGCAGGAGACAAGAGAAGATCTAGAAGAGATGGGTAAGATTTTCTCATTGTTGAAGAGTATATAGGAATAGATGACTATTCATAAATTTTGTAATCTTATGTAACGCTTCCACGACTCTGATGTAAGGCATAATTGTAAAAAAAAGATTTGTTAATATTTTCTGATACAATTTTGTAAATATTTGATTGTAAGAATCAGGTCTTTATAAATAGTTGGAACTCATGCATGTCTCATGGAATTTTGGTTTAGTTAGGAACACAAATAAAGCTAGTTAGAACTTAGAAAAATAGTCACAACAAATCCTCAAATTAGTAGCTCAATTATTAGGATATACCTAGACTACAAACATCAAATACTAATAGCCTAGAAGGTGGAGTATACATCTAATTAGAAAGTCATGAGACATACTTTGCTCATCTCCTAGCTTTTGAACTCCCCTAGTTGTAGATTAGATGGAGATATCATTAAAAAAAGTGTTTACTATACATGTTTGAAGATTTAGAATGTTTCTCTTAGAATGTGAAATTATCACTATAAGTGCTTAAAATTGGAAGAGTACCCTACAGTTCCTCTTTGGTTAGCTACAACCACAAGTAGTTGTAAAATAAGGTAAACAAGATTTTGCGAACCTAGAATGGTACATTTCACATAATTGATAACTTTTATTTGGAACCCTAATATTTGAATAAGATTCAACTCGAAAGAAAGGGATATATACAAACATCACTAATTTAGGAAATATTAGTATGTCGACACATATAAACAAAAAATATACTATGAAAAAAAACATGCATGTCTAATCACCTTTAATAGAGAGTAATAAATGATAATATGTTAGGAAATAGATGAAAAACTCTACCAATACAGCTTGTTTAAAAGAAAATTGCCTCACATTGGACCCTATAAAACATGACAAGTTTATGACATGTTCCTTTTATAATGTGTAGTTATGATATTTGTGAAAAAAAACATGACTCAAAAATTTGCATCCCAATTCATAACAAAATGGTTAAATAGTAAAATGTGACCCGACCAGCGTAGCCCGGGCGGTCAAGCCAGCGCGCCCCTCATGAAGGGTCGCTGGTTCGATTCCCCACTCGGGTCAGCTGTATTTACCAACCTCTTGGGTCATCTGGGCTCTGGCACCTGTTTGGAGAGGGGGTGGGCTTCGGCCCATGCAGATCCAAAAAAAAATGTGATGAATATTTGGACCTCCAAATCTTTAATAAACTCCCAATTTTCAGAGATATATAAAGATATGGATAATTTATGTGAATTGAGAATTATATTGATATAGACACCTACAGACTGGAAATAGAGAATTAAATTGAGTATGTCTAATAAAACATCGCATAGAGATTAGTGACAAAAATATTGATTTAAATTTGATAAATTTATAAGATTCGGTATGATAACTGTACTTTATCTGATGATTTTTTTGTTAACATAAAATTTGATATTCAAAATTTATTTTCCTAACCTAGAAATTTGTACATGATCCTAGAGATATTATATGGACCAAACATGACTACGTGCTTAGATGACTCTTTATGTTTTGTAGAAATCTAAATCCCCCAAATTATGTCAAGTAGTTGGGGTAATTGACTAATAGTAACAAGAATGTTGACATGAGATGATTGTGACTTCTCAAATTGATTTTGGCCATTTTCCAGTTTTCCATCACAAAGTTTTCCCTTCGAGAAATTATTTTTCTTATAATACAATAAGTACAAAGAAAATTGATTTCATAGAATCTCATCGATGATTTCTCAATCTAATTCAAAATCAAATAGGTATTAGAAAACCCTAGTGCTAAAACCTAGAGTTGGTAAAGGATGTTAGATTGTAGATGATATACCTGCTTAGATTCCAAGCTGAATCCTTTTAAGGGGTGGAGAGTATTACCTAAATAGACCATTGTATACCGATTTCAGGGATGAAATCTTCTTTAAGGGGTGGAAAATTGTAACATACTTGATTTTGTGTGCTAAAATTATTATGAGCTATAATTCATGATTCTCTCAAAATTGGAGTCCATTTGCAAATTGACCTCTCACTGCTAATCACATTCGGTTATTTTGACCAATTTTCTTGTTCATTGATACAAATTTCATGTCCTGTGAATTCCTTATGTCATGTTGAGTTTATTTCTTATTACATTAGTAATGTTTACAAATGTGCCCCTCAATTTGGCTTCATTCATCGTTTGATGTCAATTTGAATCACTAATTTTGAGGTAGCTAGATTTTCATATTGTTGGCTTGGAGTTCCATCGATGATTTACAAATGTAATGGATCCTGACTCCACCTGGTCGATCTGTCACCACCGGTATGGAGACACCACCAAACCCTATGATGTGGACGACCTCAACAATATCTACGGAGCCACTAAAGAGATTTCTGGTGAGTAATTCCACACGCAAATCTACAATACAACATAATTGGCCTACCCACCAAGTTACCATGTGATCCCTTATCTGGATCACCATCAAATCGCAACTTGGACAACACATCAACCTCTTCACCATATGACAAGCACCGTTGTCTCCACCTCCATGCTCATCCATGAATAACTTCATCCCTTACATCATTTAGCCTACAATCATCTACTATTTTGGGCCACCATCTTAATCACCTCCTCCCTACCTATTCTGATTCCTAGCATGAACTAAATCTACAACTCTAGGTTCCTGATTAGAGATAGAAGATATGCATAGATTTTCTCCTACCTCAAAGCACTTTGACATCAGTAGGGCCCCAGTCAAGTCATGATGACTTGAGGCACCAGATCTCAACTAATTACCAAAGAACTTCATCCCTTGGAATCATTGATAATGATGTATATAAGCAGACTCCATGTTGCATCTAACTTGAGTAGTAGTTTTGTAAGAGAAAAATCAGTCAATATCAAACCAAGTTTCAACCTCTATTTCAATAAGTCCATATAATCATGTGTTTAGATATGATAATA
Organism: Alisma plantago-aquatica; assembly: GCA_963693085.1. Classification (NCBI taxonomy): domain Eukaryota; kingdom Viridiplantae; phylum Streptophyta; class Magnoliopsida; order Alismatales; family Alismataceae; genus Alisma; species Alisma plantago-aquatica. The sequence goes on along the minus strand of OY856412.1, from coordinate 280,893,727 downwards.
TGAACCTTCTTATTAGTAGAGGCATCTATAGCTACTGGTACTATAACGAAGCATACACATATCTTGATCTAAACAAAAGTCAATAATGAAAGAGTAGACTAATATACGTAATTTGTACAAAAAGAATAGATATAAGGAAGTACTTCATGACATAACTAAGGATAACCTAGACATATTTTTACCTACTTGGATAAAGATGAATTGTAAAATGAAAACATATGTAAAAACCCAAGACCAAAAAATATAAAGTGGCATTGGTAACCTAATTTAATACATGAGGATAGTATGCATAATCACATGAGTTTGACTATATTTATTATATAAATAACCTAATCATGATAACGAACCATTTTAGGAATAAAATCTACATTTGGATCATGTTAGTATATATATATGTATCTTTATAGAAAATTTGCAATTTCAATAATGCAAGCCTTGCTACTAATTCAACCGTAAATATTTTATAAGGGTATCTTGATAAATTGTATCTTATAAGTATAAAACATCTTAAACCTTATTTATTGAATGGAATTTTATCATATTTGAGAAATAATATTCAATGAACTAATGTAGAAAAAGTATATAATATATTTGATTATATTACATTAACTACACATGAATTAGTTGGAAATATAGAAATAATGTTGATAGAACATATGAATGGCACTCCTAGATAGAAAACCCTAGATAGGGATAAAATAATAAAAATTTAATACCAATTGATTTTGAGCAATATTGTGACAAATATTCCTATACATGTGTAGATCTCTCTGTTTTGATTTTCTTTGTTGGAGCTGGATATTTGGAACTCACAATTTTGCATATTTTAATTCAAAGATCCATAATTTATATTTATATTTGGAAAGTTATTCACTCATTAATTGAATGCATGACTAGATAGGTTGGTTGGATGAAATTGATTTTTTTACCTTAGTCTACCTCTTTGAAAGACCATTGACACTTATTCTTAGATAATGGTAGCACATTGTTTAAATGTGAAAAAAGGGTAGGCCAGTGCCCCAAGTTTAGTGGAATTATGCTTCCACGCCTCTGCGCAGAGTTAAAGGACATATGGTCCCTCAGTATACTATGAATTTGAGTTGGTATGTTGCCATTCTTTGTAGGAGAGAACACATGGCTTCCCCAACAACTAGACATTGACATGTTCTAACTATTGAAAATTGAATGTCTGGTTTCAAAATTTGGATATTGAATATTGTTGGATTTGAAAACCCATTGTTACCTTTTAATACTTTCCTATATTTGTCTGTCCTTTACATTTCATTATAATAATTCTTTGTAGATAGGTTCATATTATTTTTCTCCCCAAATATTGATTTTGTACTAGCTTTGTTGACCCTACTTTCCCTTATTGGGGCCCATATGTGGTTTTGTTCCCTCTAGGAACTCATGGGCAAGTGGCAAGAGAAGACCTGGAAGACATGCACAAGAGTTTCTCATTGTTGAAGAGTAGATAGGAATACATGACTATTCATAATTTTGTAATCTTATATAAAGCTTATATGACTCTGATGTAAGGCATGATTGTAAAAAAAAAATATGTGTTTATATTTTCTGATGCAATTTTGTAATCAGGTCTTTACATAAAGAACTGTAGTTGGAATTGTATTTAGGAATGTATATATTAGGTTTGTCCTTTACCATAAGGAACCTAATTTTGATATTAGATTTCACTTTTGAAAGTTTCTGTAATGATTTCCAATACAATTAGGGTTTAGGCTCATCATTTTATATTTATCATAAATTAACATCATTACCATCAATATTATTATTTAGAGTTCTACTAACTTCTTATTTTCAATAATAGGGTTATGCTACAGTAATATACATGAATTAGGTGTTCCACTCCATTATTCGTTAAGTTCATAAATCTCAACATTAGCTTATACAATGACACATTATTCCTATCCATACACATTAGATCTTCAATCCTGATTCCATTTCATATATTGAGAACACTATACCTCTTGTTAGATACATTTTAGTCATTATGTATACGGAGGTAAACAAAGTAGCTTATACGACCTATTAAATGGTATTACATAAAAATTAAGTATCATTTTGTTTATTAGGTCCCATTTTATGCTTATTAATCTGTCATGTTATTATGACACCTATAAATGCAATGCATCATATGATGTATCAAATATGATTAGATAATGTTATCCATTATGAATCACGGTTTATGTTCCATATACCCATTTTGTCATTATGTGAGGATTTATATATCCAGGGCATGACTATGGTTATGTGTAATCTTAGCTAGGGTTTACACTAGATTTCTTATTGTATGCATTAATGTTCATAAGGGAACAAACAAGTATATTAGGGTTTATATGAGTCCTCATTTGGCCAGAACTTAGGGTATAAGCATACAATAGTCGCATCTAAGGTGGTAGGGTTTATAGAGTCAAGATGCTAGATTTCTTTATTGTGAAAGACTAGATCTCTGGATTAATTCCGAGGATGAAATTTCTTTTAAGGTGTGTAGGATGTAATGGAGTGGACTTTTGGAATCCAAAAATGTCCAATGACTCAAGTGAAAGCATATGGTTGGGTTTTGACATCAGATTTTAGTAGAATGGAATTGTGATTTTGAGGAAGCATAGTCCCAAATTTCATGATCAAATAAAGTTCCTAAAGAATGATATTTAGCTTTAAATATTATCTATGGTTTTGTTATTATCGGAACAATGTTTCATATTTAGAACTTAGGCCAAGGTCGGATGTCATATGTCGTGCATCCTGTTTATGGTCTAGTCCCACAATTGGCTTGTAGCTGACTTCAATCTAGACAGCCCACGATGGAACTGATGACTAAAATCTTATCGTCAACCCCCAATAGTTTGAGGTTGGGACTTGAGATATCCACGATCTCACTCGTGATGCCACGATCATCCTAGGCGTGTGCCGAGGATAAACAGAACACTGCGTTACGTTCTCATCTCAAACAGTACGTTGGTGAATAAGAAACCAGAGAGACCGGAAACCCCTCCACTGTTCTTTCTACCCATTGCAATAGAGAGCTCCCAACATGTTCCCCCTCCATCTCCATTGCTAGTATAGTAGAAAAGGAAGAGATAACCCATGCCGACGGCTGTTGAGGAGCAGCAAGAGTGGGAAGGGTCATCATTGTTCAAGGATGCCACAGCAGTAGGCTACCTAGGAGCCTCGTCGACCTGGAATGATCGTAGATGGTGCAGTGCCAGTTCTCGCCAACGTTGGTCTGGGCGGTGGCGCACCAGAGATTGAGTCACGCAGACTCATGTGTCGGCATTAGGCGAGGAGAGGTGGAGGTTGGAGACAAGCAAGGAAGGGGTATCGCTCATATCTCAGTCGGGTCTATTTCAGTAAAGAAATAGAGGAGACGGTCCGTCGAAGATCCTGATAGCGGTGGTTTGTGATGAGGCGGAGTCTGTGGGGCTGGATCTCGCTGCTGGAGCTCGTGACCCAGGCGGCATCGCCCTCACCGAGGAGGAGATCCACAAGCAAATCCCAGGACTCGAGCAGTTGTGGTGGTCCAGTGGTTAACGCTAAAGACGATGGTGACATGAGAAGTGGATGGGAGCACCTTAGTGGGGTTCCTTGCTCGACGGAGTAGCACAGTGCAGCGGCAGCACAAAGGTGTGGACATGGAGCCTCGCATCGGGTGTCGGGCGAGAACGTGTGAATAGGTTGAAGTCACCCCGTGAACCGCCGACTCAACACAGGAAAAAGAGTAGAGAGGGCAGACCAGACTGCTAAATCAGCCAATCAAAACACGAACCAGTCCAAATCCCACCTGGACCAACCGGCTTACTCTCTGGACCGGAGACTCACTTCAGACCAGCAGCAAGGAGCCGCGCCCCCACAAGTGCCACATGGCAACGCCCAATTGGCCCAAAAAGGTAATAATTCCCAAAATGTTCAGTTCTTCAATAAATCATAGAAAATAGCTCCAATGTCCGAAAAATACAAATAATATACCTAATAGTTTAGAAAAGTGAGTAGAACACAATAGAACTATAATATCAGACTTTTGAAGCATTAATCTCAATGATATCATGTAAGATGTGCAATGTTTAGTTCTTGAGTAATAAATATTAAATGATGACATAAAATTATGATAACATGTCAGTAAGTCTATAATCATGGTTATAATGCATATGATGTCAGATGTGGTCATGTTGATACACGAAAGCATATAATTTGATTAATATGGCTAATAAAGGCTAATAACACTAAAGATAATGCAATAAATACATACGTGCTCTATAAATGATGAAATTCACTGAAAACCCTCATATCAGTAGCTGGAAGATAATATGTAAATATGAGATCAGTATGATACATGTAATCCATGTTATACGATGATGTTTGCTCTTAATGTGATATAAACCCTAATATGATTAATACATGTAACATAGGGTTAAGATGTGCACATAATCATATGTAACCAAGTAATCAGATTATGTATCCTAATCTAGAATATAAGACCAGTAACCTAATTACAAGGATATAAGATAAGTAATGATGCATATATCCTAATGAGCTAAGATAAACCCTAATGATCACAACTAGGGTTAAGATGAGATGTAAGATGATGAGAATTACCTGATAATGGTATGTGGTCTTGTCTTGATCAGGTTTAACAAAGATATAGATGGCATGAGAAATATGTGATTAGAATGATCTATCTCTTTGGAAGGTACGCCATTACCTCTTACTTGGCTTATTATACATTATGCGTGTGTTATAAGTAGTAAAATACTTCGCATATGGTATTGGATGAAATGATTGTTATTGTATGATATCTTGCTTGATTTTCCATACTTCTGGCTATGAACACGTGAAACATAAGATATCTAATCCATCATATGATAGTACTAAACTCTTTGGTAGTATAGTGCATTGAAGTGATCTCAAACTCTTTGGTAGTAGATCACGTGTTAGATCTCAAACTCTTTGGTAGTAGATCACACGTAAATTGATCTCAAACTCTTTGGTAGTAGATGATAAGGCCTAAAAACATCAAAGCCCTTGGGGGAAGATGTATGAGATATATGATGGAAATGTGATTAAAAATATGTGTTCTCTTTTCCTAATGAATATCGTTGTGTAAGTATACGCTTTTCTTATATTCTTCTGTTACTGCCAAGTATATTAGTTTTATCTTATTGTCAAGATATGATGAGAGGTATATAAAAGATATGTAGGCGTACTCAGTACAATATTATTGAATATTGTGCTGACGTGTACCACATGTAATCTTTTGTTTAGGTTGTGGTTATGCTTGAAGACCAGGATAGTGTGAGTTGTATAGCGAGCTGATGTACAGGTGGACCTGTTGTCTTAAGGTCATGTAGTTTAGTGGTAGTGCATGTATATGTATAAGTTTTTGTTCAATATGTAATATCAAATGTTGTAATAATTCATGTTATAACTATATGTTGAATGGTGAACATGTGTGTTTGGTTTTATTATTGTTCATGTGCATGTGCTACTGATTATTTCCTTCTGACTCCCTTGATTTTCTTCTTCTTAGCCTAGTGTGGGGTGTTTAAATTGGAATTCTTGCTGAGGTGAGGGTTTCAATTTGGACGTCACACATTAGATTAAGTTTTAGAAAATGTGGGGACGTCACAGGTGGTATTAGAGCATGAATAATAGCAAAGCCTAACATTTGCTCATTATGCAACTCAAACTAAAGAAAATCTTGAACCTTAATAAACTTTAGTGTTAGATTAGTTGTCTTTTAGAGACTAGATCTGACCTAGCCTCTAGCTTAGCACCTAGATGTCCGAGAACTAGGTCTAGACTGGTGCTTTTTGAATAGCAAGTCCTTAGATGTCGTTGTTTCCTAATAGTGCAGCGGTATGGGACATTGCACTATTTGGAAATGACGTGCATCAAGGGAAGAGAAATCCTAGACATATGATGCTCGTTGTCTAGAGTAGCTACACTAGTCTACACCATGTTCTCACCCCTTTCCTTAGTTTTCATGACACTGTACTCTCTACTATGTGTGGGACACTCATTTTCAGGATTTGGTTTTGGATTCCAACCGGATTGAACCGTGATAGTTTTCTCTGATGCTTGTTTTATCAGAGAAAAACTATATAATATTTTAATATGTATATGTATTACAAAAATGTGTCCCCACACAAGTACGAGTAGGAGGTGGTCATGTAACCTAGGTGAAGGTGAATGACATCAGTCTAGAAGAGAGAGTAGTTCTAGATTAGATGTATAGAGCCTTTTTAGAATATGTGATAGATGAAATAGATGAAATAATTTTTGATGATGTGATGCAAGTCTTATATAGATGATATAAGACAGTTTATGATGATATATGTTTGTCTTTGAGGGCTTAAGTTCAATTTTGAGGATTGAGATAAGTTTTGATGAGAAAAGTATCTAGACTTTTATGAGATAAGATATGTTAAGCTGAGGCAAAGTTGTGAGTCAGCATGAGCCTCAAACTCTTTTACAAAGGAGGACCTCTAGTGTTAGGACCAGTTTTGGGGTTAACTCTAGTGAGAGTGAGACCCACTGGGAGAAGGTCAGAGAACCTAGACTCCATGATATGAGAAATATGAGAATTATGTGATATGATATGTCTTAAACTAGACTACTCCTGAGTGATTGAGTTGAGTTGCTTTATGCATGATTCCTATAGTTTTGTGGAACCCTAGATGTCCTTGGGAGGACCAAACCCTAGAGATAGAGAGAGGCTCGATATATATGTGCATATGGATATGAATATGAGTGCCTGCCATCTGGGTGAGGGAGAGAGCCCAAGACCCTGGAGGAGGTAGTTATGTTAGTTTTTGTGATGCCTCATGCTCAGGTTGGTGGTTTCCCACATAAGAATCTAGTGGTGTGTATATAAGAGAAAGAGAGTTGAGAAATAGTTTTCATGGGTATAGAGCTGATAAGAGTATGTCATAGCATGTTTTGGTTTGTGTTTATGTGGCTTGAGCTTGTAAGAGTATCACTAGTGCCAATGAGGTAATCTGAGAACCCTAGATCAAAGAGGAAAAATAAAGTATGTGCATATGAGATAATCATAAAGATGTTAGCTCAGAGAGACTGATCATGGAACTACCCTCACGATATGGGTTAGGAGAACCTCACTTGGACTAGATAAAGTTTTGATATATGTTTTAAGAAGCCACTTGTATAAGTTTGTTTAGCACAACCATAATATAATACATTTACGGATGTGATCTAATCTCAAGATGTGATATATAGACACAATATGATGGAAATCTAGAGATGGTTTAATTGATATCAATGCATAAATGGTTAACCATATACATGAATAATGATGATAATGTGATATTCTTAGTTAATCTTGTGATGAAATCACTAGTAAATGTTGCAATTTGTTATGAGCAATGAAATAAGATCAAATGAATGAAACATGTTACATGAGGTGTTAATCTTAGTGCTGATTAAAGATGAAAAATATAGTTGAAAGTTAGCACAACATAACATTTATGACACCTTGATATGACCTAAATGGATAAAGTGGGTTAACATTAGTTAATCCCCTCCTAAAAGACATATGTTAATGTTGAACATGTTCTAGCAAATAGCCCAATAAAATGTTGATGACACCTTGGTATGATGGGCTAACTTTAGTTAACTCCTTTAGAACATGGTAATACGATGTTGGAACCCTAATGCATGGGTAAGGGCAAGGAAGCAACCCTAACATAAGAGATATGTCATGACATAACCATAGTTTCTTAACCCTTGTTCCAATCTTTTATGAAGGGGTGATTCACCTTACATGTTTTAAAACCTCCTAAAAGTGGTTTCGATATGACTGTGGAGCTTTGTTTTTTAATATGTTGCACATAGAGTGGTGTCGAATGAATATCTTTGGTTTCTTTTAAAGTATGAGTATGGTTTACTTTCGAGGACAAAAGTTCTTTTAATATGTATATGATGTGAAAGACTGGATCTCTGGCTTAATTCCGAGGACGAAATTTCTTTTAAGGTGTGTAGGATGTAATGGAGTGGATTTTTGGAATCCAAAAATGTCCAATTACTCAAGTGAAAGCAAATGGTTGGGTTTTGACATCATATTTTGGTAGAATAGAATTGTGATTTTGAGAAAGCATAGTTCCAAATTTCATGATCAAATATAGTTCCTAAAGAATGATATTTAGCTTTAAATATTATCTATGGTGTTGTTATTATCTGAACAATGTTTCATATTTAGAACTTAGGCCAAGGTCAGATGTCATATGTCGCACATCCTATTTATGGGCTAGTCCTACAATTGGCTTGTAGCTGACTTCAATCTAGACAGCCCACGATGGAACTGATGACTAAAATGTTATCGTCAACCCCCAACAGTTTGAGGTTGGGACGTGAGATATCCATGATCTCACTCGTGATGCCACGATCATCCTAGACGTGTGCCGAGGATAAACTGAACACTGTGTTGCGTTCTCATCTCAAACAGTATGTTGGTGAATAAGAAACCAGAGAGACCGGAAACCCTGTTGTTAAAATTTGTTATTGTCGTTCATGCAACAACGATAGGTGAATGTAATTAACAATTCAGGAAGATCCAAAATAAGAAACGAAGTTCAAATAAAGAAGGAGAGCAGTAAAATAGGAGTTAGATTCGCAAACAGATCGTTCGTTGAGAAACGAACGTGTTACTTAAAGAAACCAGTGCCCGACAATCCTCGCGGATAGGCACCGTTCTCCCCGTCGCGATCTGGCATGAACCTAGAACTTGCATGTCTCGCTCGCGCTCGTTTCACTGCTACTAGTGAAGCACAACAACCGCAGGAACCACCGCCTGATAGTTGCATCTCAGTGAAGAGAAGGATAAGTCACACTTCGCACAGGAGAATGACTCCACGAAGTGACTCCGGGACGACAGCTCTCACACTCTGGATTAGGGCTCACAAAACACACGGCGGAAGAAGACTATTTTGGTGTGTTTAACCCTAATGACCGGAGGCATATATATAGCCACGCGCATCCCTAATCCTATTCCCAGTAAGATGCAAACACACGATTTCTCTTATACACATTACGGAATAATAACCGCAAAGAGAAACACTTTCCAGGTAGGATTAAGAAATCCGAATAGGAAAGAAACAATTAATTACACGAGTAATTAATTACTTAGTTGTATCCTAGTGCAAAAAGAAGACATAAGACGGAAGACATTCTCCACAATCCACCATCCACAAGCCATAATCCACAAGCCCAAGCCCAAGCCCGACCCGAGCCCAAGCCCGACCAGGAGAGGCGAGGCATGGCGTGGCGCCCACGCACGTGCGTGCGTGCGTGCATGCGTTGTGATGTGGTAACCCCACCCACCAAGGAGGTGAGCATACCTCCCTCCTAGGACTCCCTTGGATACTAGTGCCCCATGTGATCCTACATATGAGGACCACAAAAGTTCTAGGAGTGAGCAATATGGGATAAAACTTCTTTGCCATTTGCACTAGAAACAACACAACATTCTCACATGTACTTGCTGCACTACATTGGGCTTAACCCATGCTAAATAAATGATTTGCTACAGTAATGATGGTACAGTAATTACATGCTATAGTAATTATGTGACGCTACAGTAACTACCTGTAACAGTAATCATCATTTATCTAACAATCCCCCATAAAGTCCAATGTGTAGTGTGCTCTACCATTCAGTCCTCCATACTGTGCTTTCAGTAGATACCTTTCGGTTTGAATCTACCTTAGTTATCCAACTGTGACCCCCGTAGGAACTAGGTGAACAAAAGTCTTGAACCTGAACCTTGGGTACAAGAGTATAGGTTGGTAACAACACAATAAAGACATGGTAGTAAAGAAAAACAATGCATTAAGGCCACGCATACAAAATTTTATATCATGATTGATAACAGAGAACAACCCAATTCTCCTGTTGCGGCCTACACAACATCAATCACTTAGCTGGAGTCTCCAAGGATGTACTTCTAACATCCTGTCCTAAGACTTGACACCATTAAGAGACTACTCTCTTACTAACTTGCAGTCATGACACTAATAGGTTTCCAGGAGATTGACACGCAGATGCTAGAAGCATCAAACAAGAATACATAGTGTCATCCGATTTACCCGACAACTTGTTATTACCACATTGAACCCAATTTGTGGGATCTCCACTCTTTTGGGTTGGGTTGCTACTTCCTGCAAATCTATAGGGGTTTCAGTCCCATCCCCAACCTGGATTTTTCCACTAAAGCCCTTTAGTGAAAGGATCAATTGTATTATCTTTGGTACCGACGTAGTCCACAACCACGACCCCATTAGACATTAACTCCCTTACAGATTTCAATCTGACTTGGATGTGTCTACGCTATTTTTGATTGTACTTGGAACTCTTTATCTTAGCAATAGTTGTAGTGTTGTCACAGTGAACTAAAATTGCAGGAAGCGACTTCATTACCATAGGTAAACTGGACATAAGTCCATGTAGCCATTCATCTTCCATTCCAATTTCATCTAAAACACACAACTCTGCTTCAAAAGTGGACCGAGACAATATGGTATGTTTCTTAGACCTCTAGGAAATAGCTCCTCCTCCCAACAGGAATACATATCCTGAGACACCATTACTCCCAGAATTCACGGCAATCCAGCTTGCATCAATATATCCTTCGACTACGGAAGGATGTTTACCATAATGCAGCCCAAGGGAATGTGTTCCCTTGATATACCTCAGAACTCTGTCAAGAGCTTCCCAATGGGTCTTGTCAGGACAACTGGTGTATCTACTTAACTTGTTCATGGAAAACGCAATGTCTTGACGTATATAGTTCATAAGATACATCAAACTTTCGATAATCTGAGAGTATCGTAATTGAGACACTGGAACCCCAGTCTCATTCTTGAACAAGGGTTTGGATGAATCATATGGAGTCTTAACAGGTTTACATGATGTGTACTCAAACCTCTCCAGTATCTTCTCAACATAGTGAGACTGAGAGAGATTTATACCATCAGTAGACCTTATGATTTTAAGCCCTAAAATCACATCAGCGACACCCATATCCTTCATCTCAAACTTGCTACACAAGAACGACTTTGTCTCATTTACTACTTTCATATCAGAACCAAAAAGAAGGATATCATCGACGTATAAGCATAACAAAATGAATCTATTATTGACAATCTTGCAGTAGAGACACTTATCAAATTCATTATAAATAAAGCCAAATGATGATATCAAAGAATCAAACTTATCATGTCATTTCTTAGGGGCTTGTTTCAAGCCATATAATGACTTAACAAGTTTACACACTTTGGACTCATTCCCATGACCCACAAATCCCTCAGGTTGTTCCATATATATCTCTTCTTGAAGATCACCATGTAAGAACGCGGTCTTCACATCCATCTGATGGATATAGAGATTATAAATGGAAGCCAATGCTATAAGCACTCGGATTGTGGTCATACGGGAAATAGGTGAATAGGTATCAAAATAATCTATTCCTTCCCTTTGTGTGTAACCCTTAGCAACTAACCTAGCCTTATACTTATTGATTGTCCCGTCTGCATTAAGTTTCTTCTTAAAAATCCATTTGCAACCAACTGCAGAACAACCAGGAGGCAAATCCACCAATTCCCAAGTTCCATTCGAGAGAATTGATCAGATTTCATCATTAACGGCTTCTTTCCAAAACTTAGCTTCTGAAGATTCCATAGCTTGTTTGAAAGTAACATGATCATCCTCAACATTGTAAGTAAGAAACTCACTTCCAAAGTCTTTGGATGTCCTAGGACGTTTACTTCTCCTTGGTTCAACTATTTCTTCAGAATCATCAGATTCCAAGATAGCATGTTCTGAGTCGCCCCCCACATTGGTCATCCTTTCCACGTGCTCGGGAATGGAACATGTGGTAAATGAATCTTCTTAAGAAACTTCATTGGGCACACCAGTTTTCATAGGAAACACATCCTCAAAGAATGTTGCATCACGTAATTCCACAATTGTATTGACCTCAATGCCAGCGATATCTGATTTTACAATCAGGAATCTATAAGCATAGCTTGTCTCTACATAACCTAAGAATATGGCATCAACCATTTTCGGTCCTAATTTCTTCCTTTTGTCTTCAGGGACAAGTACCTTTGCAAGGCACCCCCACACTCGAAGATATTTAAGACTCGGTTTCCTTCCTCTCCACAACTCAAACGGACTACTCTCTGAATGTTTATGGGGAACTCTATTCAGAATATGGCAAGCCGTATTCAAAGCTTCCCCCCACATAAAGTTGGGTAATTCAGATGTTTGGAGTAAGGTATTTACCATATCTATTAAGGTTCGGTTTTTACGTTCAACTATCCCATTTGATTGTGGTAAATAAGGAGTAGTGACCTAATGAACTATACCATGTAATTGGAAAAATTCCAAAAACAAGTTCGAGGTATACTCTCCTCCCCTATCAGACCTTAATCGCTTAAGTACTTTACCGGTTTGAGTTTCGGCTTCTTTCTTATAAATTTGAAATTTATCCAATGCCTCATCTTTACTTCTAAGTAAAAAGACATAACAATATCTACTCGCATCGTCAATAAAAGTTATAAAATAATGTTTTTGATCTCTCGTAGCAACACCATTAAATTCACAGATATCTGTATGAACTAAATCCAAAATTTCTAAATTCCTATTCACAGAATGAAAAGGCTTCCTAGACAATTTAGCTTGTACACATATTTCACATTTATTGTTGCTAATTTCAGATTTAGGGATCAAATCTAGATTCATCATACGCTTCATTGAGGCAAAATTAACATGTCCCAAACGTGAATGCCATACATCGAATGAAACAAGATTCATGCAAATAGAACTATAATCATTCAAATTCAAAACAAAATTTGAAATAGGTTCAACATGAATCTTAAACAAGTTCTCCACATCACATAATTACCCCTTGCCAAAAATCAAAGAATCACGAAGGCGTGTAATAATAGCCTTATTACATTTACAGTCTACTCTATAACCTTCTCTAACTAATATGACGCCACTAAGGATATTGCGTCGAATGGTTGGAACATGTCTGACCCTGTTAAGAGTCAAAACCTTCCCCGAAGGGAACTTCAAGTCCACCCGTCCTTCGCATTTGACTTCTGCAGAGCTGGAATCGCCCAAAGTCACGGACCGACCTCAAGAGGCCTGATAAGACACAAATAGGGATTTATCAACACACACATGTACATTAGCCCCAGTGTCAATTATCCAATAAAGTGGTTCAAAAATAGAAAGGATTTTAGGTTTAATAGACACGTACCCATCATTGAGGTTCAAGGATGTAGTCATCATGTTGACCACAACCTCCTCAGTTGCAGATGTGGTAGCTTTCTTTGCCTTCTTAGTAGGACAATCCTTGTTCCAGTGGCCAACCTGTCCACAAGTCCAACAAGGTTTGTTCTTCGGTTTCTTTTGGATCTTTGCCTTGGGTTTATGTGCATTCTTAGATTTCTTATCTTTGGTGTTTTTCATAGAAGTAAGATTAATAGTTGGATTTGCATCAGTAGGCACCTTGACCCCTTTCTCCTTTAAGTGTTCTTCTTGTATATTAATATCCATCATTAGTTCATCCATGGTGTGTGTCCCTTTGTGATGCTTCAGAGACATACCAAACGACTCCCAAGACTTAGGGAATTTTTCTATGATAGACATAACAACAAACTTCTCAGGAAACAACATCTTGGCATCTGAGTGTTCATGAACTAGGAGTTGTAGATCATGTGTTTGATCAGAAACTGACTTACCCTCAACCATCTGAAACTTAAGAAATTTAGACACACAATATTTTTCAATACCTTGATTTTCAGTGCTAAAATTCTTAATTAACAATTCCCATAAAACCTTGGATGTAGTGACTGGCGGCTTTGAGTAAGAATCATACAGTTTGTTATTTAAACCAAACAAAATAAACTGCGGCACGTTTTATCACCCTTCTTCCAATTAGTAATTATGTTTGCATTATCAGGAATTATTTCATCAGATACAGGTTCAGTTTCAACTAAGTACTGATCATAACCCGCAATATTCAGCCAAATTTCCATCCGACTTTGCCAACGGGCAAAGTTGGTACCAGTAAATTTTTTAGGCATATTGGTTGTATCAATTTTACATCCCGAACCACCCTGACCGGCCATTGTTAATTAACGACAGAAACTGATTTCTTTAAGACTGTTGTTAAAATTTATTATTGTCGTTCATGCAACAGCGACAGGTGGAATGTAATTAACAATTTAGGCAGATCCAAAATAAGAAACGAAGTTCAAACAAAGCAGGAGAACAGAAAAATAGGAGTTAGATTTGTAAACCAGATCGTTCGTTGAGAAACGAACGTGTTACTTAAAGAAATCAGTGCCCGACAATCCTCGCAGATAGACATCGTTCTCCCAGTCATGATCCGGCACGAACCTAGAACTTGCACGCCTCACTCGCGCTCGTTGCACTGCTACCAGTGCAGCACAGCAACCGCAGGAACCACCGCCTGACATTTGTGTCTCGGTGAAGAGAAGGAGAAGTCGTGCTTCGCATAGGAGAATGACTCCACGAAGTGACTCCAGGATGACAACTCTCGCACTCTAGATTAGGGCTCACAAAACACACGGCGGCAGAAGACTGTTTCGGTGTGTTTAACCCTAATGACCAGAGGCATATATATAGCCACACGTGTCCCTAATCCTATTCCCAGTAAGACGCAAACACACAGTTGCTCTTGTACACATTACGGAATACAAACCGCAAAGAGAAACACTTTCTAGTTAGGATAAGAAATCTGAATAGGAAAGAAACAATTAATTACATGAGTAATTAATTACTTAGTTGTATCCTAGTGCAAAAAGAAGACGAAAGACATTCTCCACAATCCACAATCCACAAGCCCGAGCCCGAGCTCGAGCCTGGCCAGGCGAGGCAAGGTGAGGCATGGTGTGGCGCGTGCGCGTGCGTGCGTTGTGATGTGGTAACCCCACCCACCAAGGAGGTGAGCAAACCTCCCTCCTAGGACTCCTTTTGACACTAGTGCCCCATGTGATCCTACATATGAGGACCACAAAAGTTCTAGGAGTGAGAAATATGGGATAAAACTTCTTTGCCATTTGCATTAGAAACAACACAACATTCTCACATGTACTTGTTGCACTACATTGGGCTTAACCCATGCTAAATAAATGATTTGCTATAGTAACGACGCTACAATAATTACATGCTACAGTAATTACGTGACGCTACAGTAGCTACCTGTAACAGTAATCGTCATTTATCTAACAAACCCCTCCACCGTTCTCTCTACCCATTGCAATAGAGAGCTCCCAACTTGTTCCCCCTCCATCTCCATTGCTAGTAGCAGTAGTAAAGGAAGAGACAACCCATGCCGACGGCTGTTGAGGAGGAGCAGCAAGAGTGGGAAAGGTCATCATTGTTTAAGGACGCCACAACAGTAGGATACCTAGGAGCCTCGTCGACCTGGACATCTATAGGGTGTCGTGGGTTATAGTGAGGCCATAACCTCACAGACAAAGGGGGTCTGCTGCCGGAGAACAGAGGAGTCGAGAGGAGATCTTAAACCGACTAGGCTAAAGAAGTGAATGATCGTAGATGGTGCAGCGCTAGTTCTCGTCGGCATTGGTCTGGGCGGCGGTGCACCAGAGACCAAGTCACACGGACTCTTGCGTCAGCATTAGGCAAGGAGAGGTGGAGGTTGGAGACATGCAAGGAAGGGGCTTCACTTGCTGGAGGTTCCTATCTCAGTCAGGTTTGTTTCAGTAAAGAAATAGAGGAGACGGTATGTCGAAGCTCATGATAGAGGTGGTTAGTGATAAGGCGGAGTCGATGGGGCTGGATCTCGCCACTGGAGCTCGTGACCCAGGCGGCATCACCCTCACCGAGAAGGAGATACACAAGTGAATCCTAGGACCCGAGCAGCTATGGTGGCCCAGTGGTTAACGCTGAAGACGATGGTGACATGAGAAGTGGGTGGGAGCACCTTAGTGGGGTTCCTTGCTCAACGGAGTAGCACAGTGTAGTGGCAGCTCAAAGGTGTGGACACGGAGCCTCGCATCGGGTGTCAGGTGAGAACGTGAGAATAGGTTGAAGTCACCCCATGAACAACCGGCTCAACACAGGAAAAAGAGTAGAGAGGGAAGACCAGACCGCTGAATCAGCCAATCAAAACACAAACCAGTCCAAATCCCACCTGGACCAGTCGGCTTACTCTCTGGACCGAAGACTCCCTTGAAGCCAGCAGCAAGGAGCCGCACCCCCACAAGTGCCACATGGCAGTGCCCAATTGGCCCGAAAAGGTAATAATTCCAAAATTGTTCAGTTCTTCAATAAATCATAGAAAATAGCTCCAATGTCAGAAAAATACAAATAATATACCTAATTGTTCAGAAAAATGAGTAGAATACAATAGAACTATAATATCAGGCTTTTGAAGCATTAATCTCAGTGATATCATGTAAGATGTGTAATTCTTAGTTCTTGAGTAATAAATATTAAATGATGACATAAAATTATGATAACATGTCAGTAAGTCTATAATCATGCTTATAATGCATATGATGTTAGATATGGTCATGTTGATGCACAAAAGCATATACTTTGATTAATATGGCTAATTAAGGCTAATAACACTAAAGATAATGCAATAAATACATATGTGCTCAATAAATGATGAAATTCACTAAAAACCCTCATATCAGTAGCTGGAAGATAATATGTAAATATGAGATCAGTATGATACACATAATCCATGTTATACGATGATGTTTGCTCTTAATGTGATATAAACCCTAATATGATTAATACATGTAACATAGGGTTAACATGTGCACATAATCATATGTAACCAAGTAATCAGATTATGTATCATAATCTAGAATATAAGATCAGTAACCTCATTACAAGGATATAAGATAATTAATGATGCATATATCCTAATGAGCTAAGCTAAACCCTAATGATCAGGACTAGGGTTAAGCTGAGATGTAAGATGATGAGAACCTGATGATAGTATGTGGTCTTGTCTTGATTAGGTTTAACAAAAATATAGATGACATGAGAAATATGTGATTAGAATGATCTATCTCTTTGGAAGGTACGCCATTACCTCTTACTTGGCTTATTATACATTATGCTTATGTTATATGTAGTAAAATACTTGGCATATGGTATTAGATGAAATGATTGTTCTTGTATGATATCTTGCTTGATTTTCCATACTTATGGATATGAACACATGAAACATAAGATATCTAATCCATCATATGATAGCACTAAACTCTTTGGTAGTACAGTGCATTGAAGTGATCTCAAACTCTTTGGTAGTAGATCACATGTGTTAGATCTCAAACTCTTTGGTAGTAGATCACACGTAAAATGATCTCAAACTCTTTGGTAGTAGATCATAAGGCCTAAAAACATCAAAGCCCTAAGGGGCAGATGTATGAGATATATGATGGAAATGTGATTAAAAATATGTGTTCTCTTTTACTAATGAATATCTTTGTGCAAGTATACACTTTTCTTATATTCTTCTGTTACTGCCAAGTATATTAGTTTTATCTTATTGCCAAGATATGATGAGAGGTATATAAAATACACGTAGGCATACTCAGTACAATATTCTTGAATATTGTGCTGATGTGTACCACATGAAATCTTTTATTTAGGTTGTGGTTATGCTTGAAGACCAGGATAGTGTGAGTTGTATAGCGAGCTGATGTACAGGTGGACCTATTGTCTTAAGATCCTATATTTTAGTGGTAGTGCATGTATATGTATAAGTTTGCTATTCAATATGTAATATCAAATGTTGTAACAATTCATGTTGTAACTATATATTGAATGGTGAACATGTGTGTATGGTTTTATTATTGTTCATGTGCATGTGCTACTGATTGTTTCCTTCTGATTCCCTTGATTTTCTTCTTCTTATCCTAGTGTGGCGTGTTTAAATTGGAATTCTTGCTGAGGTGACGGTTTCAATTTGGATGTCACACATCAGATTAAGTTTTAGAAAATCTGATCTGGGGACGTCACATTTATGTTACAGGGTCCCACTCCTTACACAGTCGCTAAAACTCCCTACACATAGAATGGCACTTTCTTAATTGATTGGTCTGAGATGCATGTTCAGCCTTCTATTTTCAAAGGAAACTAAGATATTACATTAAGCAAGGTTAGACATTGCTACCTCAACATTAGAAACTTGATCTAGTGCATCAATCATATTTTACTATCTCCATGCCAAAAATAAAAGATAACATCCAAGGTTGGATTGATGTACCACGAAGTAATAGATGAGAGGAAAAAAGAAATGTAAGAACATCTAACTGAGTATTTGGATCCCAACCAAGGGTCAATTAAGGAAATCATTTTCAAAAATAGACCTCCTCCAAAGAACTAACAAGAGGAGGCTAGTTTTTGTTTTAGCAAAAAATACATACCAACTGAGGATAATTTTTAGATGAAAAAGAGGTATAGTGAGGAGCAAAACACTATCCATCCAATTTGGAAGATGACCATGGAAGAAGAAAAAGGTAGATAAGGAATTAGAAGTATAATGATAGATGAAGATTGTAACACAAGAAGCATATATGCCAGAAGAAGTAGTATTCGAGATGGAATATCAACTTCAAAATTCCATTCTATAACTCAATTTCTAAAGGGATAATTTCAGCCACAGAATGATGTGCACAAAACAAACTATGTTGCAATGAATATATAAACTTCTATTCCACCAATTACACAATGGAAAAACTCTAAAGGACATCACTATCATCACTAAGGTAAAAAAGATACTTAGTACAACATATAAATTCAACATTTTCTTCCATAAATAAAACTCCTACACAGATCTCATGAAGGATTTTATGTCATCATTAATGAAGTTAACCATGCAAGACTATGAGTGGAGGGACCTTTCAATCTGCAAGTAAAGTTGTTCAATAATGTTACATTTTTATACAATGAGTGCTAAAAATCCATATTCACATGTGAAGACATAACAAACGCAATATATAATGGGATATATGAGAAAGAGGGTAGAAATTTAATACAAATAGGGTTTGGGGAAGAAAGACAGATAAACAAAAACACTTTCCTAGGTAGTCAAAGTATCCATAGTACATTTAGGATTATGGTGTGCATCCATGAGATAATAGCCAACACACTCTTCACAAGGTCAGACACTAGCAATGTGAATCAAGAAGATCTCCATATCACACATTGTATTCTAAAACACAAGCCAATACATATCAGGAAACAATTATTAGACAAATGAGTTAAAGAAAGTTCCAAGGATTGCTCCACATAACTCCACATGGGGAGTCTTATTGACATAATTGGAAACATTAAAGGGGGTACATAATAGTTCAAAAAGTTTTTACTATTTTCTAAAGGGGTACACCTTGGTCAATAGAAAGTATACTATAGACTGCTACCCTAGGAAAAAAGATAAAAATCAATATAGATTTCTTATGTTAGATATTCTTCTTCTGTTCCTATAAATGGGTGGATGTGATAAGCACAAACTTCTATTTGACTACAAATAATCCTAACCTGTAGGCCTACAAAAATGCCATTTCTTCAACAAAGGAGGAGGAACCCCCCATAACAATTATATATCGCTCCTCAAGTTCCAATTACCGTGTAGTCTAGATCCAAGTGGTAAAATAGACATCTTTGCAATCATCTGAAGAAGTGACAAAGGGATATGAGGAAGTGGATCCCTAATCCTTCATACTAGCCTCCACACCACATCACAGTGATGAAAAATCTTCCTCATAAACTAAACCCCAATAAGATGGTGATGTACCTCCATCAATAGGTACACAACTAGAAGTGTGGTTTCAATAAGGGGAGGATGTTTCCACCTACACTACAACAACAAGTAAGAGATACAACTCAAAATCTTTTGTACCTGCCACCTCAACAAATTCTGCATGTTGTTAGCTCAAAAACAACTAATGGAAGTCACTTCTAGAAACCAACATAACATTGAATAGAAGTGTGCCCACAAACACCTCCCCCACATCATCAACAAACTCAATACCAAACTGACACATGGATGTACTTCATATGAAAATTTGACTACATGAGATAGGTAGTCGTTAACATGTTTTAGAATTCATCACTTATAACCATGCAATTGCAATAATGAACCTCTTAATTACAAGAAATCATCAATCATAAACAAACACCAATATATGTACCACAAATACCAAATGAAGTTGTCACCAAACCAAGAGAGACCCAAACTAGGACAACCATACCCTATAGAATTTGGATTAGGACTAGGATTTTTTGACACATAACTAATATCTACCTTGACTTGAAGTTAATTCTTGCATAAAATATATCAATATTCTTCACCTCCAACCCTAAAGGGCATTACTAATGGATGTCAAAGATAACCAAGACCAAAAGATCCCAAACATAGAAACTGGCAAAGGCTTTGTCATAATATTAGCATGATTATCTTTTCTAGTGATCACTTTCACAAGAATGTTCCCCAATGCAATCACATCTCTATTGAAGTGATATTTGGAATCAATGTTCTTGGTTACTTCGTGAAACATTTGATCTTTAGTAAGATGGCTAGGATGTTGAATGTCAAAATAGACTATTATTATTTTCTGATTAAGATGATATTATGCATACAAGTTTCTAAGACATGTACACTATTTGATTGTTTCATTGAATACCATGTATTCAACTCCTATAGTAGATAGTGCCATTATAGCATGTAGCATAGCTATACCACTCACAATACAACTAGTAATAGTTCACAAGTAGCATACAAGAGCCCATATCTTACCGAGATCATTTGAAAAATCTAAAACAACATAACTAATTAAGAACTACCAACCTCAATACATGTATAAGATGTACTCATAAGTTTTAGATGAAACCCTGGTCTCATCCATCCCCTAAGGACATTTCTATTGACTACAAAGGCTAACCTAGTCAAGACATATCCTAGAATTGAAAATAGGTAATGATGTTTTCATCATATCAATTTAATTATCTTTTCTATTTATGTTGTTCACAAGGATGTTCCCCTATGCAATCACTTCTCTAATGAAGTGATATTTGAGATCGATATGCATGGTTATTTCATGAAACATTTGATCTTTAGTAAAATGGTTACAATGTTGACTATCACATTAGATCACTATTGTTTTTTAATTATAAGAAATTCTGTGCACAATCCTCTAATTCATGTCACCTCTATGATGGCTTCATTCAATGCCATGTAATGAACTCAATAGTAGACAATGTAAGTGTAGGCTATAATATAACTTTCCAACTCACATCACAATTAGTAATAGTATGCCACTGGCTGGTAAGAGATAATCTCTTATCAAGATCATTTGCAAAATCTAAATAACATAATTGATTAAGAACTCACTTCTCCTACTAAACTTCATATATGTATAATTTGTAATCCTAAGGTACTGATGAAGCCCAAGTTTGGTTCCTCATGTTGTATTTTTGATAATTTATTATGTTAACATACTTAGATTTCATAATCTAATATCACAGATAAATCATGTCAAATGCACCTACAGATACCTTTTGCATGTTTTATAGGTACTAAAACACTAATCAATGGATGGGAGTAATAGAGTTATGTCCAAGGGATTCTACACAATTTAAGGAGTCCAAAGATATGTCAAGATATACCCAACTTACCTCAAGTGCCAAATAATTAAAGCAAGGCCAAAATCTCCATGGAAAAATAAGTAAAGAACCAAAGTGATATTCAAAACCCTCATAACAACTGTAGTGTTCCAATATGGTCATTCAAGAATCTCAAGATGATAAGGAATTGACTAAGCAAAAAGTTATCTTAGAAAAAAATACTCTAAAGAGAAAAGTATTGTGAGAAGTGATGACCAGAATGAAAATTCTTCTTAACACGGCCATTCTTGTGAGCTCTAAAACTAAATTCCTCCCTGACAACTTACCTTCACTCACCATTCTATCTAGAATGGCCATGCTTCCCCTAACCACCACAGTCATTCCACCCAGAATGGTCATTCCACCTCAAGCCACCATGGTCATCCCACTTGAAATAATCATCCTACCTATTCATCACCATGACCATTCTACTCCATTTCCCAATTCACCCTAACCTATCTACCTCACTCACTACGACCATTCTTGGTCCCCACAGTGCCCCACTTACCCAAACCATGGTTGTGTAGGGCTAAACTGATTATGTTGCACTGAATTCATAATCTTAATGATCTACCCAAAGTGATCCTCATTTAACCATGACACCTAGACCACTATATAATAATTAGTCTTGGCTAGGATGAGGAGGCTAGATGCTCCTATCATTCATAGTGCCCACCCACTCATCACCTACCTCATTTAGTCATCTACCTTTAATTTTCCACCTAAAACCCTAGTTTTTCTACAATATTGACTACCTTCCACCTCACTTCATGGCACCTATCTATGGAAGAAAGATGACATAATACACTTAGATAGGGGAGGTGATGAAGAAGGCTTCATTTTTTCCATCCATGATCACTTCTTTTCTTTCTACTATCTTTTTGTTTCCATTTTTTCATGAGTGGCTAAGCCCATCTTATGGTTGTAAATAAGTCATTTTGATACCATTTAAAGGGAAGTATTCATGTACAATGTTTCATATCATTCATTGATGTTATTTCATGCTTGATATCTATCCCTATCTTTTTATTTAGTGTTTGATCTATGGGACCACCTATGGTATATGGAAAAAAATGATTTTGCAAGCTTGGAAGGACATACTTCTCTTGTGGACCCTTATCTAGTCTTCCTTAGTTCCCTTCTACCCCTCTATTTTACTAGCCTAGGGTCAGATATTAAAGCAGCCATGTGTGTCCCTCATTTTATAGTCTGAAAGAGCATGTTAGAGGTCAAATAAGGGTAATAGGAGGTGAAACACCCATCTACTACTCCTTATGCTAACCCTTGCATCCAAGTGCACTAGGAGAACCACACTTATAAACCCAGACTATGATCGATCTAGGATTAGCTTCATATATTCCCTAGTTAATTGAGATTAGTAAGGTCAAATAATGTGTAGTTTAAGGACTAGTTCCCCTAAACACTTTGTACGCCACTCAAGACCAACTAGTATGATAGGGATCCTACCCTCGCCTGCCTTTATTATTTTGATCGGTAGCATTTGTATAGGATTCCTTGATAAATATGACCCTAATTCATGGTTGTTTGTCTCATTTTCTTCAAATGGATAACTTCCCTAATTAATTGGTTACACTCTTAATTCCATAGTCTTTGATAACCTTACTTATCATTAGTGCTAACTATATACTTAATGGTGAACTGTTCTTTTTATAATTTCTTAGATATTTTTTATGTTACTCAAGTTGTCTTATTAGTCAAATTTTTAACTTTGGTCTAGTTTGCTTCATTTACTTGATTGCAATGCTTGTTTCTAATTTGGTGTAGTTAATTCTTCTTGTTTATTCTTAATTTCTCCTTTATCTAGTTTGCTATTTTCAACTGCATCTGTAAATTTGATTCCACTTTTCCTTATTTAATTGCTTGACTCTTATTACAACCACCAAACCAATTGTTAACCACTAAAGCCCTAATCTTTGCACTTGGAAGCCAAATAACCACACTAGCTAGTGAGACTTTTCCATTCATGTGGAACTTGTCACTTCTACACTATCCCGACCCTAAGTGCTTGTCGATATGTTTATTGGAAGTGTGCTATAGTTAACATATTGTTAGCTTGTTGCCAAATGACACATAAATATTTCTAGTGTCATTGCTAGGGATAGTGTTTTAGATCTAGCCTTTTTTTAACATCTCCTAATTTCTCTTACCATTGCTTATTATTTTTTTTAATCTTACTATTGTGATTACTAAATATCCTTATATTTGCTTGGTTTTTCATGTGATAGAAGGTGTTTGGTCATCATGCTTTGTCTATTGAATTTGTCTTGGATGATCCTACGATAGGAACATTTAATCAAAGAAACCATTACATATGACTATAAGAAGAGAAAAAGATGGCTAATCCACATTCGAGACTACCACCTAATGATTAAGAAAGAATGAACCATGTGGATGGGAATGAACCACCTCCATGGACTTGTAAGATTACTTTAGTATGGGGAGTTACACTTCCCCAATTTCCAAGAGAGTGGAGAAAATGATGAGGCAATCATTTTCTATCCCACCATTTGTATTGCAACTCATCCCTTAATTCCTTGGTGTTGATAATGATAATCCTAAAAAACATGTAGACAATTATCTAGAAGTATGTTCTACCTTTCACAATCCCTCTACTATAAATGATGTTGTCCACTTAACTATGTTTCTATTCTCACTTAGAAATAAGGACAAAGAGTGGTACTCCTCTAAAAATATGATCATGACTTGGTAAGGAATGAATAATGAGTTATAAAAGAAGTTTTATCCTATTCATAAGATGACTTAGATGTGTGGGTCCACTGTTTCTTTCATCCATATGAGTAATGAACAATTGCAAGATAGTTGGGAGAGATTTTTGAATCTAGTGAGGGATTCTTCTTATCATGATTATTGTTGTGGTAGTTGTTCAATATTTTGACATAGGGTTATAATAGATGAACCAAACATGGGAGATTCATCTTTTGGTGGAATTTTCATTACCATGCCTCCTTAAGAATCATGATCTCTATTTGGGCATCTAGATGAAAATTCAAGACATCATGATTCTAGACCCATTTCTGATTATCATATGCACCTTAATGTATCTCCTTATCAAGTAGACCACAACCTTAAAATGACACTTGGTCTAATTTTATGAAGTTTGTCTCTGAAATGATGAGCATGATCTAGAATCACTACAACAAAAATACCCATTAATGGCTTTTATTCCAGAGGCTTTTCTAAAAATCGCCACTATCTATGTAATGTAGTGGCATTTGTAATTTAAATGCCTCTAAACCATGTATTATGGAGTTTATAGAAAAGAGTTTCCAATTAAGGCATTTTTATAATTAATTAGTGGCATTTCAAAATTGCCAAATCAAATGAGAGGGCCACAATTAGTAAAAATTTTCTGTTCCCGCGTGGCTTCCCTCGACATGCAAAACGGTTCCTCTTCTCCACACGTTGGGCATAGACGTTTACTCCAGACATTTGCTCTGCTTGAAGAACCCACAAAGTCGACCTAACTAGCCTTTTCGCCCTAATCTGCCAGACCATGGACACTACCTGCTGGAACGCTCTCTGCTCTTCTCCAAGGTGTCGGCGACGTTGCCTAGGGTTGGAGGGGACGCCGAGGAAGAGATCAGTCTCCCAACTTGTCGGCGAGGACTGCAGCGGTTTTCCACCCTGCTGCTTCGGCGCGCGACATGTAAGTACACCCCATGAAACAATACACACACATACTCTTTCCCATCCATTCTCGCAGTTTCCATTCTATCAAGGTATATATGATAATCGATTTATGAAGATAGTCTTGAAATATGATGATTCCGTTGTTTTATATCCAGCAATCACTTCCTTAATCGTTTATATCAAGCCATCGACCATCCTTCTTTGTTAGATTTAAACTTGGATTATATTACAGTCTTGAAATATGATGATTCTGTTGTTTTATTTTACAGTGTCGCATTGGTTTTGGTTATGTATACAAGTTTGCTAAATGTTAGTGTATTCATATAAAAATGTGTGTATTGTTGTATTAAATTGTAAGGAAAATGAAGCATCCACTTTTTAAAAAGTGGTCGCTTAGGTGCTCATGTGATGTCTGCACATCTCCTGTATCTTTGTTTGTAAATCATTAATGAATAGGCAAGTAATGTATCCTTACCTAGGCCACCACCTTTGGTGGGTTGGCGCTCTCTGATGAGAACAAGGGTTCCCACCATTGGGCTAATGAATGGGAGAGATACTCATCTTTATGTATGTAGGAAGAGGCTAAGGAGAGAACAAGGTTTATGATATGGTCATTTCTTGTGTAATATTCTAGGATTCAGAAATGTCTAAGGAAGAATAAGACCTTTGTATAATTACTTATAGTATACATGTTTTTTTGGGTGTGGTTTCTTCAATTTTCCTTTGATTACCATAAACTTGAATGGTCTATATTCTTCTGCACTACCATTTGACAAAAACCTTCTCCATCCCTGAAAATTAGGGTCTTTAAGCAACAATGAAGCAAGATACCAAGGGCATGCAGACAAGTTGCTATTAACACTAAGCTATGATTGCACAAAATGCAGGGGTTCCATTGTGGAACAACAATAATTTTTTCTCTGCCATAGGATGTCTGGTTTTCCCTCTTGATTTCTATATTGAACGAATTGCATGGCTTCTATGCAGTGATATTTACATAATGGTTGATTCATGTTTTTTTTGGAGTGTACGTCTTATCTCAGTACTGCTTTAATGTAAACATATTGCATTATGGTTACTTTAGTTCCATATCCTAAATCAATTTTTGTCTTTTGATGGTATGTTCTGTTACTCAAGAAGTTTATATCCAATTATACATCTTTACTATATATGTACTCCAACCTCTTTCCTTGGGGAAGGAACCATCAGCTAGCTGGCACACCAGTTCCTCCAAGTTCTGGGTCTTCTACACTCAGATCTTATACAAGTTGTACACTTGTATGGTCCCTGACCAGGTTTCATCAAACTAGATAATGATGTTGCCCATTCTCTAATGGGTTCATTCCTATCGAAGTTGATAGAAACCATGGGGAATATGTTTATGGACTACTTGATTCACTTTAAAAAATATATTGCTCTATATTTTGCAAATTTATACTACTTTTTTTTGAAAATTTATAATATCATTATATATACTTACAATTGTTAGTACTAATATTTTGCAGTCTCTATTCACCGACAACAGTCACTATGGCATGGGTATCTACCCCCCCCCCCCCGCTCCTTTTCCCTAAAGCAGAAAAGCTGGACATCACCCTAGACGAGCGTACACTTGTACAACTCACCATTCCCAGGCATTGGCGTCATCTGGACGGAAGACGCTACACGGCTGGTCAAATGACCTTAAAGTTTGAGAACTCAATAAATGTAATCGAGGTTCAGTACGATGGTGATGGCAATCTGGTATCCACAACCAGTTGGCGTGGGTGGATTGGGAGAATGGGAATTGGCCATACATACCAGATTTTGCTTCGTCCGATTGGCGACAATACCATATAGGCTTATATACATAACTACAACAACAGTTTGTCTTCTCACCTAAGATGGTATATGCATGAGCCAGGCTATACCATATCTGAGGAGTCGTCATTCGATGAATTCAGCATGCTTGAGGTGCAATCCTTGCCCGTTGGTACCGCCCTGTACCCCATGACCATCAGTTCGGATTCGTCTACCATCGAATCCATCCTCGACACAGCATCATCAAGAAAACGGACACATCACAGTCATAACGGCCGTCACAATTGTTGATGAATTTTTTTAACTTTTAAATTAGGAAATAATAAAAAAATGTAATTTTTGTTGTATTACTTAATGAACATTAGTAATCAATCAAGTACTGTGAATTTAAGGTACCCAATGTGATCTTGATGATGGCTTGCAAATGTTTTTCTCTGGTGTGGTTTTGAGTGATGTTTTTCTTTGAGGATTTCCTCAAAGTGATGTTCTACTTTTATCCTTATTATAACTATGTTGTTTGTATGACAGACTTACTCATAAATGTTATATGTTTTACTATTTTTAAGAATGGATAATTGTTGGATGGCAGAGGATGACCGAACGAGTAGTAAATACCTTTTATGTTGTTCAATTTTGTTTTAAGTGTCTTTGTTTTTTTGTGACTTGATATACTCAGGATGAGAGAACAGTTAAGTGACAACTTCCATAATAAGCCAGCTACAAGGAATGATCAGAACAACATCATTGACTCTTGTATGGGGACTCATTTACCTAGCATTACTCCATAAGGTTGTTGGAAAGCTTTGAACCTGTCATCCAATAATCACTCCAAAAAAATTTTAGCTTCCCTTCCACCTAATGTTCAAAATGATAGACCAAGGAAATTCAATAACACTGTTTCTAGCTCTGTTGTTACAAGAACACCTTGTGATGGACAAGGTAATCATATCATCACATTTATAGTACTGCATTTAATGATATATATATTCTATATATGTTGTATGCTTTATGAATGAATGCTCAGGTCAAAGACATCGACAACGGGTGCCAAATGGCAATGCTTCAGTGTCTAATTATTCAAGAAGAGTAGACAGTAGAGCTGCCAATAGTCAAAATAGCCATGCATTTCATGATCACATGGAGCAAAATGGCCTATCTGATCACCATGATGAGTTGTTAAATGCTACAACAACACCTTCTGATGGGCTAGGTAATCAGTTAATTCATTGCATATATAGTGCTGCATTTAGTGATATATAATTTCCATTTATGTTGTATCCTTTATGAATGAATGCTCGGGTCAAAGACATTGACCACTGGTGTCTAATGGCAATACTTCGGGGTCCAATCATTCAAGAAGAGTAGACAATAGAGCTGCCAAAAGCCAAAATAGCCATCCATTTCATGACCACATGGAGAAAAATGACCTCTCTGATCACCATCAAGAGTCGTTGAATGCTACAACAACACCTTCTGATGGGCTAGGTAATCGGTTAATTCATATCATTGCATTCATAGTGTTGCATCTAAAGATATATAATTTCCATTTATGTTGTATCCTTTATGAATGAATGCTCAGGTCAAAGACATCGACCCCCAGTGCCTACTGTCAATGTTCCTGTGTCCAATCAATCAATAAGAGTAGAGAGTAGAGCTAGAAATAGCCAAAATAGCAATGCATTTCAAGAAACCATGGAGAAAAATGACGTCTTTGATCACCATGATGAGTCGTTGAATGCTATGCCAACACCTACTGATGGGCTAGGTATTCGGTTTATTCATATCATTGCATTTATAGTGCTGCATCTAATGATATATAAATGAATGCTTAGGTCAAAGACATCGCACACGTGGCTGAACACAATGTTTGCAAGTATGGAAAAGAAAGCCCGGCGATCAAATTCCCATTGAGATAAATCAATTTGGACAACCAGTGGGTAAAAACCAATGTCACCTATCAAGTTTTTTGACAACCATTGCAAGAGATCCCAATCTTTGTCCATTAAACTACGAGAACTGGAGACAATTTCCAGCAAATAAAAAAGAATCCATATGGAATTATGTGAAGGTACAATATTAAAATTTATTTTTAAATGGTTAAATGAAGCTTCTAATTGACATCCTTATTGTCGGTAGAGTAAATTCATGATGGACATAGAATTAAAGGAGTGGAAAATGAAGAGACTGGGAAAGAAATGGAAGGACCACAAGTGGGAGTTATAGAAACTATACTTTGTAGAAGATAGTCCATATGAACAACAACTTGAACAAGTTGTTCCCCACGTGGAAACGTCTCAATGGAAATTTCTTGTGGATTACTAGAGGAGCAATAAAGGAAAGGTAATTTTTTGTATCTATTAATTTATATTTAATTTACCTCATAGACAATTACTATGGACAATACTACAATTTTTTTTCACAGAGGAAGTGTATAACTAACAAGACAAGCAGAACATTTCAAAAGGTTAGCCACACAACAGGAACCAAGTCATTTGCTTATCTGAAACATGATGTAAGTTAGTCAATATTGTGATCCAATTGGACAATTTGGAGACATCCGTTTAAATGATGTTAACAATAACCTTGTTTGAATGATACAGTTGGAGAAGGAAACAGGCGGGGAAGTTGATCCCATTGAGTTTTTTTTGAGAAAACTCATCGTAAAAAAGATGGGAGCATAGTTGATATTGAATCTGCCAAAATTTTGGTACAAGGATTCCTATCCTATAGTATTATGTTACATTTACTACATGGAAACATTTATATATTTGGTATAAAATTCATCTCCTATGTTCTGTTGTGTGTAGGAAAAATTTTCTGAGGTAGGTGACGAACTGCAAAGAAACCAACCTGATGTTACTTCAGCTGAAATTTATAGGCAGGTTATGGGAGAAGAGAGACCAGGATATGTTCGTGGTTATGGACTTGTACCATCACCTTATGATATCTGGGGAAAGAACCATAAATCTTGAGAAGTTGATGAAGCACAAAGGAAGCATTTCCACGATCAGCTTGAACAACAATGAATGGAATTTGAAGCTAAAATTCAAGAAAAAATGCAAAAATAGAGCAGATACTAGCCTTGTCTAGAGCAGGAAATAGTCAATCAGCACAACATGTACGCACTGGCCAGGTATGAATACATTTCATACGAGATGTGTGGTATCAATTATTTTCCATGTTGAATTTTGATGGCCTTATGACAAAGATAAAATAATTGTGTAGATCGGAATGAGACATTCATCCATTTATAAGGGACAAGTATGTTTGTATTTGTATAAATTGCACATCATTCTACGTTTATATAAATTTTTTATTTAAATTGTATTTTGTTTATAGGAAGTGTATGTGTTGAGTATCGCAGATGCAGATGATAAAGTTGCAATCGGTTGAGTATCTGAGGTTGACCCCTTGCAAATGGTGGGACGTGCAATTTTAGGCTCATCATGTGTTGGTGTTTATGTAGAGGTTGTGGTGATAGCCAACGAACCTCTAGTCAGACCTTCTGAGCAATATCAATATATGGATGAAGTTATTAGCAATGTCATAGCATTGCCGAAATCACATTTACTGCCAAAGTGAGCATATAGTATTTCTTATAATATGACATAATTGAATACAAAACTAGTATCTAAAGTCGTTACCATTTGTTGCAGGTCATGAAGTGTAAAGACAGATAATTGCATTCTTGGATACTGTGTAGAGAGATGAAAGTTATAGTTGTGTTTCTTTGGTCCAATTTTTTATTAGTACATAACGATCCAGATACTGTTGTTTCATGTCCATTGTCGTAGACAATGTTGCCAAATGACAATCCTATTTTGCTTTTAGCTATGAGCAGTGTCTTACTTTCTTGTGTGTGACATTTACACAACATATTTTGTTTTGACATGTTGAACGTGAATGTCTTTTTTTGCTTCATAAGTCAATAGTTCTCTGTAAATTTTTCTTTCATAACTTGATCACATGTTGCATGATAGCTTACTAAGTCAATATTTCTCTGAAGAATTGTGCATTTTGTGCCTTCCACAACAAAGAACATGTCACTGCGTAAAAGGCCAGTTTTTGGAGATCAGAGGCCATTCTCGAGAGCTAAGGTTGTCAGCTCATCTCTTGTGAAACGCTTCTTCTCAGCTCTTGTGAATGGCCTTTAATCTCCAAGAATAGAGCTGCTGTTAGGACTCAAAAATGGGATTCCTCACCCTGGAACTGGTCTTATAGGCAATCCAACAAAATGGTACATCCTTACATGTTCTTGATGTATTGCAGTCTAGCCAAAATAGTATCTAAAAGTAGTATCTAAGGTAGTATTGCAGCCTAGCCAAAGTGGTTTTTAGCTATGAGCAGTGTTTTTGGAATCTTGTGTGTGAGATTTACACAACATATTTTGTTGTGGTGATTCACCTGAAGATGGTTTGTGGTTGAGCTTCTATGATTGCTCAATATTTAGGCAATTAAGATGTCTGAAATGTAACTAAGATATTTTAGTCACATGCTTCTATGCGTCCTAATTTCTATGTAGAGGTACAATAAGTCATTTTCACCATTTCCATGGTACAACAAGTCATTTTCAATATTTCCATACTCTGCTTTGGTTAAGAAGTCAAGGAAGAAGCCTCAAGAAATAATGGGTGCTCTTAGTAATATCGGTTCCTCCATGTTCCCTTAATTGTTAAAACAACATCTACAATAATACCCTTTCTGTAACATGTGGTTGTGATGCAGGCCCTAAAAGCCAATAACTATGGTAAGGATCCTCTGCTAAGATCATGTACAGAGAATGACCTTAAATATCCAAGTACAGAGCTGCTGTTAGGACTCAAAAAGGCATGTTTTTGGAGATTAAAGGCCACTCTCGAGAGCTAAGGTTGTCATCTCATCTCTTGTGAAAGGCTTCAGGTCAGCTCTTGTGATTGGCCTTTAATCTCGAAGAACAGAGCTGCTGTTAGGACTCAAAGATGGGATTCCTTACTCTGGAACTGGTCTTACATGCAATCCAACAAAATGGTGCATGCTTACATGTTCTTGATGTATTGCAGCCTAGCCAACATTGGTTTGCAGTTTTGCTTTGGGTTGTTTTAAGGATTCATGGATAAGGTATATTTCACTACTTAACTTTGGTTTTTTTCAGTTGAAGGGGATAGTGAATCTGTTCTGGAAACTCTTCTTGATTATCATGGGATAGTGAATCTATTCCTAGTGGCCATGTTAGTATAGATTTGAAGACCTGAAGCCTCCTGTTGATCTACATAGTCAACTTGCATGTTTTGTTGTTAGTTGTTTATTACATGTGGTGGTTGCCATGACTGGTGATGGTGTCAATGATGCATCTGCTCTAAAAATGGCAGACATTGGTATTTCCATGGGAATTACTGGAAGTGAGGTAAGTATATTCGCTATATGTCAATTTGTATATCTATCTTCTTATCTTTTAGTAATTATTATCGATAATGTTTGTTTCTTCTCTTTTTATGTGTCAGTATGGGTTACAAAGGAGGCTTCAGACATGGTTCTTGCTGATGATAACTTCAGTACAATAGTTATTGTAGTTGGTGAAGGGAGATCTATCTATAACAACATGAAGGCCTTCACCAGGTTCTTCTCTTATTAATCATTATATGCTTTTTTACCTTACTAAAAATCTTTCAACTTATTATGTATAGACTATAGTTTTATGAGAACCCTAGAGGACATTGAGTTTGATAACCATCTTTTGCTTTTTACATAATTGTTAAGATTGTCAGCTTTGCACCCTTTCTATCATGTGCTTAGTTGTGTGCTTAGCTGAATGTCTACATCTTTGCTGCATGGCAAACTCTATTCAACTTACATAATGTGAATGGTACAGTTGAAATTATCACCATTGTCGAACTTATTAGGAAAGGTGAGAAGATGGGTTCTTCTGAGGTTGCCCTTCTTGCCAAGCTCGGCATCAGGCCCTTCTCATATGGACTGGTTGTGCTGTCAGTTTATGATAGTGGATCTGTATTCAGCCATGAGGTCCTGCACCTTACTGAAGATGACCTTATTGATAAATTTGGCAATGGTGCTATCTTCCCTGATACTATCTTAACAACATGCTAGTGATGTAAGTGTTTTTGTCTTACATTTTCATGCAAGTGCTCAACATTTTGCTCACTTCATTGCAGGATCCTATCAAGTTTGCAGTTGCTGCTGCCCCTGCTGCTGCTTCAGGCTATGTAGCTACACCTGCTGCATCTGCTGCCAAGGTGGAAGAGAAGAAGGAAGAACCTACTGAGGAATCTGATGACCATATGGCAGTAATGCTATCACTGCAGCTGAGAGGAAGGATGAACCTTCATTGTAGTGTAGCTGGTCTACTCCTGTAGAAGCTCACAACTACTTGGAATGCTAGAATGGAGATTTATGTTTTTGTAAGAAAATGAGTTTGTATTCCTTTGGGGGGTCTCCAAGTGAAAAATGAGTTGTTATCCAGTTAGTGTTCATGTCTACAATATGTACCATATATAGTCATACGTGATGTTGTTGTATTCAATACAAGGGGCAAGGTAAAATGTCTTCCCCATGTAATTGTCATTTTATTATAAATAAAAAAGTTCAATACTTCTGGAATGTTTTTGGCTTCAATTGACATTCAATTAGAAAACTAGATCATGAACTACAAATTGACTGACTAAAATCCATAAAAAATTAGTAATGCAGAACTAGTATGTCATTAGTGGCTTTTTTCATAAGCCACAACATTCAATCAAAATCGTTTTATACAACAACATTATACAAAATAGTGGCATTTGTATAAAATCCAAATGATGGATAGTGGCTTTTCTATAAATTCCAAATGATGGTTAGTGGCCTTTATGTGGAATTTATTCGAAGCCACTAAAGACAAACTTTTAGTGTCTTTTACAACTTAAGACACTATCTTCCTAGTGGCATTGGCGCTAGAGGCATTTTTTTAAATGTCAACAAATGCCGCTAAACCTGTTTACTGGATTTTTTTTTCAGTGGCATTTCTGAAAGGCCACTAATGGGTATTTTTTTCTGTAGTGAATCTAGGAAAAATCACTTGTAATGATATTTTGAAGAAGTTAGCACCTTTACTAAGGAGTTGAAGGCCTTACATTTTTAGGAAACTAGAACTCTAATTCCCACATGTTCTGATTCTACACAAAGATATGGTTCAAAATCTAAAGATGTGGTACTATTAAGATTGAGTAGCGTAGATGAAGTAAAGTGGGTGTTTCTATCCAAGGGAAAAATATCGATAGGTTGTTTGGAAGGTTGGATGAATTATCTTTGACAGTTCCTCACCATGAAGGTGGAAGACTATAGTACCAAACTATAAACCCAAACAATGTGTTTGGATAAAGGTGTTATTGAAAGCACCTTTTACCCATCCCAAATGCAATTACAGTCCTAACTACCTCAAATGCAACAACCCATTCTCAAATGTTCTAAAGGACCACCTAATCTAAAATGCATGTCCAACTACCTCCACAACTACCATGTATGTTCTAGTTCACTCCACCTTAACCACATCATGATCAAGGACATCTTCATCAAAAAGTCCGCCTATAAATGTTACAAGTCCCCCAACCTAAACACCAAAAAAATCAAGGGTCGCCTCCTCTCCACAGAAGAAACAACAAGCTCCCACACTCTCATGAGCAAATGGAATCTATAAGTGCAAAGGAGTGTGAGGACAGTTGAGCAACCAATGGGAAGTGTGAGTAGTAATTATATGGAGATTGATGATAGTGATGCTCTAATGACAATTGTTGAAACCATGATATTGAAGCATGGCCCTAAGGTTGAAACTATGGTTCATACTATGAAACCAAGAACAAGTAATACTATGATAATTAATGATAGTGTGATTCCATCCATTCCTATTGTGATTTTAAATGAAATTAATGCAAAAGATCCACCTAATCATGATGATTTTGATGATCCTTCAACAATTAAGAGCAAGAAAAAGTACACCCACGATATCTTCAATACTTTCAATCATGTTTGGATCAACAAACCTTTGACCTTGTTTATGAGTGAAAACATATAAACATGTTCCAACTCTAAAAACCAATTAATAAGGGACACCATCATGCTATCTGTTGGATAAGGAACTGGATGGTTATACATGTGGAGGATGTTAGGAAACTCTACACCCATTAGTATTGCATGTCTTAAAGAGGTAAGAATAAACAATCACATAGAAGCATTTACAAATTAAGAAACAAGTAAAACTTAGAAGACAAGGATAATGCACGCGAGATAGGGGTCAGGATGAATGGAAAATTAGTAGGATCATTGATCTCAGTTTCTCTCCATATGACACCACTTGATATTGATATCAAAGGAGGGGGACAAGATATCTACATTTATTTGAAAGATTTATCTTTACAAAACCTTATGGGGGTTGAAGGAGTTTGTTCTTCATTGCTTTACACTAAGTAAGGATGAGTAGAGGCCTTGAGATGTGAACTCACCACTTCAAGGTAATTCATGCTCCTAACCTTATGGGATATAGGGTTATCAATCCATAAGAAGGTATAAGAGGATTTTCATATGCTTATGATATCTAGAGTTGAAAATCTCTATAAAGGAACATGTAGGGCTTATTTTTGTAGATGATTAGGTTTTGGTTAGGGTTCATATGACAACTGGTATGAGTAATTATGATTCTTGAAATTATCCTAGATAATACATGAGCAACCATTTGTGGGGAGCTCTATGTAAATTGAGTTTTCCATTAATGGAATGGAAGACCCATTCCAAATTGATGATAAAAATTCAAAATGAGTAAATAGGTGACACCGAATAGTTTAGTTCCCATTTAACCCTCTCTTGATAATATTTTCATAAAACTTATGATCAAAATGAGTATTTCATGATAATATTTAAAACTTAAAATTGGGGTTTGGAACAAAAGAGTGCCTCCATTGATATATTTTGTAACAAAACTTACCAAAGCTACTATGCTCTAGCATGTTTACTTTCCAAGCATGATGCCTAGTACCTACATTCCACATGGAGTACCAAAAACTCGACCAAAAGGTTTAGTCACATTACACTTGTGTTGTAAGATCCCATCGTTACATATTTTACTTAAGTCCTTAACAATATTCATGTGGGACTAAACCTTAGGAACTCATCACTCTTTACGCTTTACTATAGGATGTCCCAATATACCATACTTTTACCTCTTGAATGCCTCAATAAGGCTTTCTATATAGGCCCATTACCTTCTACCTACTTCAGTACAAGCTCAAATTTTCCCATGTGCACCCAAGTTCTTTTTAATAACTCCCATCACAATGTAAATTCCATATTGACTCTTTTTTTAAATTGTCATTTACTCATGCCTGGACTACACAAAATAAGACAAAGAGAGATGAAATCTTTAGAGAAAGTCTTACATTTAGTTATTTTATGATCAACAAGATAATTTATTTAATAAAATAATGATAATCAATCAAATTGAATATATAATTTAATTAATTTCAACTTGGCTTTGTATTGAATTCTTTATTAATTGGGAATTGAATGGGGAAAATTAATTATATATGCTTGCAGAAAGCTCAATTAAATGTTAAAGTACCCTTAAAATGGATGTTATGTATTTGTGAACTCTCAAGATATGAAAAAAGATTAATGAGTGTAATATATTGGTGGAAGACTATTAAATAAATGTAAAAATTAATTGAATTAATTATGTGATTAGCCATATATATGGTCTCTTAGTGATCACTCTTTGATTGGAAAAAATGGGTCTCAATAGTTTGACCTCTCAAAATAAGGTACATGATATGAGTGAGAATCATAGGATTGAGCCAAGTTTGGCACAAAATTTTTGTCATGAAGGGTAAAATAGCGAGTCTTTTCAAGAGATCATGTTAAGCATGAATCTGAATGTGGGAGTTCATGGTTTTGAAATGATTATCTTCTCTCTTGAGTCCATCACACTAATATTATGGACATGGCGGATGATTAAGATGGTGCAATCTATAGTTAGATGTGTTATGTAGAAAAGTTAAACTTTTGCAATTGCCTATGCATGATAGGGCTTTCAGAACATAACGTCCTATTAAAGATAGACTTAAATAAATTGAGGTAACATATGAAGCACATATTCAATGTAGGACTGACATGTTGAATGAAGATGCACGTTGCCTAATCAAGGTGATGCTTGATGCCAAGGTAAAACATGAGGTTTGCCTAATCAAGTTATCACTTGGATGCCAAATGAAAATGCATGTTTTTTCTTCTCAAGGTTATTTGTGGAATCGAATGTTTATTTTTTTTGCTACTAAAGGTAGGTATTTGAATGGAAAAAGATTTCATATTTAGGACATTTTTTTAGAATATAGTTTGAACATTTCATGGTCTTCACTCGTTATCCATATGAGATTTCTACCATGTGTAAGGCTTCTAAATGTAAGGTTCCTATTTGGGATAAAAATTTAAGCATGTGGGGTGATGTCTAGTTGCTAGGACCCCATTTGGAAGGATATTCCTACTCATGGTAGGGCTTGAAGTGGGGACACCGATTCATGATAGGTATTTGAAAGAAGGATGCCTACTCTAGATAGGTCTCCCAAAATGTGAGATGCATTATTAGGATAGGTCTCTGAATTCTGGGTTTCTACTCAAGGTAGGGATTTGCAAGCACTGACTACTGGAATGCTGACTTTAGTGAAGGTGCCAATATGTGTTCAAATGGATTTTGATGGATGTGCCTACCAGAGTGTTGGAATTTTATGCATGTGTCTACATGAGTGTAAGAATGAAGTCCAAAGAGATTCCAGTATGGAACATGGATTGATTTTCATATTTCTATTTTAGTTAGGCTGTCCTATAAAGAATGCCTTTTTGGGGAAAGTCTCATTTATTGAGGGATATTGTGTAGATGTTCCTATTTAGAATAGGGATATAACTTGGATAACCACTTTGAGTGTAGACTTTTGTTTGGAAAGATAATTCCTACTTTGTGTAGGTTTTTTATTAGGGGATGCATATTCCAGATAAGGCGTACATGTCAGTGTCAACTTGATTGTAGGGATTTAGAGGAAGCATCTACCTAAATGTAGTGCTTTGATCGGAATGTTTACCTAGTGTAGGGCTCAAATTAGGGTGCCTACATGGATGTGGGACTTTTTCATGTTGTGTAATCATAGGTATTTGACATGGATGGAAAACAACATGTAGGTCATAGAAAAGATGTCAAAATGTGCCTATATGAGCATAGGGATTTGTTTCAAAGGAGTTTGTATGCATGATAGGACTCATATTAAGAGGATAGTGGTTTGAAAATTCCCTATACTTTTCAATATGGATTTTAATTCATTAAAGGGCTTTGGACATTAGGTATTACATATCCAAGATAGGACTTTGATAAAATATCCTCCTAAGCATTGGAAAGGTTCTTAGTAAGTGCCTACTAATGATAATGCTTGTGAGAAGACACCTATTCAAGACTGAGCTTTCTATGGATACCTACTTGGGTATACAACTTATTTGGGATGCATGTTAGGGATATATTTTTAATGGTGTGCCTTTGTGGATGTAGGGATGTACAAGTATTACCTACCTAAATGTATGGCTTTTTGTTTGATGCCTACATGACTATAGGCTTCAAAAACCTAGTTGAAAAAATTATTTATTCATGATGAATTCCAATATAGTATATTTGTCAGTATAGGTGCCTACATGAGTGTTGAGATTTGAAGAATATGACTATCTGGGTATATGTCTTGTAGAAAATAGCTACCTGAGAGTAAGGCTTTAGAGGATGTGCATACTTGGTGTAGGGATTATTCTTGGAATACTATATGGAGAGTAGGGATTAAGGAATATGCCTATCTGAGAAGAAGGTTCCTACTAAAGTTCTAGTCTTTGAGAGAAATTCTTAACTGAGTGTAGGGCTTTAATCAAGGTGCACATCTAATCATAGGGTTTTTGATAGTGTTTCTTTAAGAAGTGTATGTATTTGATGGTAGTGTGTGTATGCAATACATATTAAGTTAGAGGATATGTCTATTTAGGGTAGGTATTTAATTAGTATGCCTTCTTCGATGTAGAGATTTCAACAAAGGTGCCTACATGAGAATATGGCTAAAGACAAGATACCTATCTTGATTTATGATTTAAATATGGTGCCTACCTATGTGTAGGGCTTAGTAAAGAGTGTCTACCTAGATGTAGGGATTTGAAAGTGATGTCTACTTGAGTGTAAGGTTTTTTTAGAGTGCTTACCTACATGTAGGGCTTTTTCTAGGTGTCTAATCAAATGTAGGGCTTTGCAAGAGTATATTTCTACCTGACTATACGGCTTGAGAAAGGGAAGCCTACCTGAGTGTATGTCTCTAATAGAATTTCACACTTGAGGGTTGGTATTTTTTGAGTAGATGCCTAACTGAGCATAGGGGTAAGGGATTGTTCCTATTTGAGACTAAGTCTTTTTTAGGAAATTGGCTACCTTAGGATAGGGATTTGTTGTTTTATTACGTGAAATAAGGCCTTTTGTGTTGGTACCTACATGAGTGTTGGCTTTATTATGGGGTTGCATAATAAGGATAGGGTTTTTGTGATGATGAATATTGAAATGTATGGCTTTTCTCTTGGTGATATCTATTTGGGAGATCACTAAAATGAAGATGCTTACTTAATGGAGAACATTGTTGTAAGTTCCTACATGAGTGAAGTGATTTAGATTGGACTACTGATGTGGTGTCATGCATACATTAGAGTAGATGCCTACCTAGAATAGGTATTAGAAGTAAAAAGTCCAAAAAGTAATATGCAAATTGCGTATAGGGCTTTACCATGAAAGTTTCATATTTTATGTATGTGTCTCAGAATGGGAGTGCCTACTCATGGTAGGGATAAAAGATGTAGGGTTCCTTCTCATTTTCAATCTTAAACACAATATTCCTATGGATGGTAGGGCTTTAGAAATGTAGGGTGCCTACTAAGGACATTTCTTCAGTATATAGGGTTCTTACTTAGGGTAGGACTTGAACACAACTTTCTTATTCAAGATAAAGTATTTAATATATAAGGTTCCTACTCGGATGGTTTTTCTACTCATGTTAGGGCATGAATGTGGTTTTCCTACTCATGATAGGGATTAAATGTGGGTTGGTTGAGGTCTTGATTTAGGACCCAATGATACTGATGAAATGGTTTTAGAAGGTGCTATAGTTTAAGGTTTTAGTGCAAGACCCAAAGAGGTTGGATTTGAAAGATGGAATAGTTTAAGGTCATATTACATGACCGATTGAGTTTCAAATTACTCTCCATATATAGGGCTTTAGTTAATGACTCCATGGAAGGTGCACAACTTTTGGATCAAAGAAAGTGCTCAAACCACTTAACTTCAAGTGGTGACTTCTAAGCGATGAATATGGGTCAATCAATGTCATTTTGTCTATAAAATCTTATTCAAGTTGTATAGGCAATCATTTTGGAGATTTCCAAGAAAAATTCCTTTCCGAAGGAGATTATGATAGAAGTGATCTAGAATGTAGGTCTGGCTTATCACTCATTCTTCTTTGTTGGTGTGGTACTAATACTAATAAATTAGATGAATATTTGCAAAGTATCTAGTTTTTTTATGGAAATAAAAAATGATTTTTTCTTGAAATGGATGTGTCTGAACATTCTTAGTGGCTAGCAACAATTTATATAGTATTATTTTGTCTCTATTGTGACAAAGGTGTTAGGAAGTGACATATGTGGTTATGTCACATCAGTGAGCCACATCCTTATTGGGATATCCTGTGATGATTCATTAGCTAATGTGTGGAATTTTATAGTCTCAATTCTCTTGTAAGAATTATCTTTGTTCCTAGGTGAGGGAACTTTAAGTAATAGTATATGGTTCCCATTCATGATCTTATATATTTTTCTTGGGATGTAAGTAATGTCTTCAGTAACTCAAAATGCGGTCTTCCTTTTAAGACACTTTCACTACAGACATATGCAAGTGTTCACTAGGACCAGATTCGTTTCAGGTTGGAATATAGAAAAAACTCTTCCGTAATTTTCTCTTTAATAGTTTATCATATGAATATATAATCTGATCATCAAAGGAGTCCTTGATTTGAAGTGAGTTTTGATGATGACAAAAATTGGACAACTATCTTCTAATGTATCTCCATAACTATTATAACCTCAATTTTTCCAAATTGTGTAATGAAATTGTGAATGTTCTTTTTAAAGATAAATGAAATCCATGGTTGAAGTGATGAATTAGTTTGAATGGATTTTGTGTTTGATAGCTTGTATGTTTTCTTATTGGGCCTTTGTGGCCATTAAGCCCAATTGAAGGAGAAAAAGAAAAGGATTAAAAGAAAAAGAAATAAAAAAAAAGGAATTTCCATTTAATAAAGGAATATATGAGGAAAAAAATAGAAATGATTTTTAGGCTAAAGGATATTTTCCCAAAATAGAATTCCGAGTTATAAAGGTTCCTTGGGGTTCAAGGAACT
Organism: Alisma plantago-aquatica; assembly: GCA_963693085.1. Taxonomy (NCBI): domain Eukaryota; kingdom Viridiplantae; phylum Streptophyta; class Magnoliopsida; order Alismatales; family Alismataceae; genus Alisma; species Alisma plantago-aquatica. The sequence continues at coordinate 280,852,070 of OY856412.1, read as the reverse complement.
CAGGGTAATTAGATAATGGCAAAGGAAATAAGGAATATGTGGAAAATACAATTAAATAAGGGATAACTTGAGACTGATGTAAAGGGATCGTTTCCTTTGGATAATTACTTCCATTTTTTCATTATGAAAGATAAAGGCAAGAATGAACTTTCCTCAAAATTTGAAGTAAAAAGGAGCTACCGTTTCGGAGTTATGAATTTTCCAAGTTGCCTTTGAATTAGGAATATAATTCAATTAATTGGGAATTTGTTTTTTTTGGTTTGAACGCGAATATTGGTGACCGTTGGATTTTAATCCAACGAATCAGGATCATCGTCCAGAGTCCCAAAGGGACTCGGACAGTAGCGCTGATACAAGGGATTTTCCCCTCGTTTTTCTGATCGTTACATTGCATGTGCACTCATGATCTGTGTCCCATTGAGTTCGGGAGACCCTGGCGAAGATCTAGACCTAGGTTTTGCCAGTTTTCGTGGTGTGTACTCGGAATGCCCAATCAGGCTGTGGACCAAGGTGGCGGCAGGGTTGGGGAACCCTAGAGGGGCCTTCACACCCTATAAATAGGGGTCCTCATAGTTCGGTGCACCTTCGCGAACTCAGGCGGCTTGTTCCCAGAGCACAACTTCCTCGCCTGCTCCCGATTGGTTTAGCTCCGGCGAGGAATCATTGCAGTGCCGCCGTGTCCTGGAGTGAAGAAGACGATTAGCAGCTTCCGCCCGATCGTGATCTAACGGCCGGGCTAATCAAGGCGGGAACCCTAGATCCTGAGTCCACCGTGGACCCGGGGTAATCCGATGATCCAGGCTTCGAGGCGCGCGAGTAAGGGGCTGAGTGGAGGCGCTTTGCGCGGACTGCTGGATCAGGAGACCACCATGGACTGTGGCACATCGAACGACTACGAAAATTGGTAAATTTTCCTCTCTGCTAGAAATTCAGGAAAAATGGGTTTTCTTGCGAAATTGATAGAAATTACTAGGATTGTCTAATGAGAAAACTTTATATATGAATGTTGTATAGAAAAATATGGGGAATCCAATAAAAATTATTTAAGAAAGTAGTTCTTATCTATTTTTGAAAAGTACCCTAATTTGCTAATAAAGTGTATTAAAAATTGATGAGAAACCCTCATTGAATGTTAAAAGTGTAATTTGGTAAATCGATAGGTCAAATTGATAAGTTTAACTCTGTTAATGATAAAGGTGGTATGATTATCTGTTTGAATGTAAAAGTGCTTAATTTAGAGTTATAATACCTAAAAGAAGGTTATTTTACATGGAAACCCTAATTTGGGATAAAAGGAGATAAAAAGCATATCTTTGTGGAATAAGATAATCAGATGCTTAATAAAGGAAATTTAATGAGAAATTAGGGGTTTTATGTAGTTTTGATAAATTAAGGATGATAATAAGGAAAGAAGAAGTAAAAACCCTAATTTCCAAAAGAACCCTAAAATAGGAATTGAAATCCTAAGTAATGTGATGAAAATTGGATAAATATTAATAAAAGGAAAATTGTACTTTTATTTCAGGATTTCTCTTCCTCATTGCTTGTTGATTGGGTTCCTCTACATATTAGATTCTATCTTGAAATCTGCAATCAAAGGTATGTGGTTACTTATGAATAACCGCTTAGGTTTTCCGATGGATTCCCGAATGTTTAATCGCATTGAATGCAACTAAACTGTTTGGATGTTAATATTGCAATTATAAAGTGACTATGACTATCACATAATGTATGTGCCTACAAACTCAGATCCTGGTTCTCTCTTTGGCATTATAGCTAACCTAGTACATGGCTGTCTATGGGTAGGTCCATCAGGTTAGAGAAACGCCTAGTACATGGCTACCTATTGGGTAGGTCCATCAGGTCTATGGATGACCTAGTACATGGCTACCTATTGGGTAGGTCCATCAGTTATATGGATGACTTAGTACATGGCTACCATTGAGGTAGGACCATCAAGTCACATTGAGTTAGATATTGGGCTATCTTTGGGTAGTGCCATGCGACTCTATTACCTAGAAGAGAGGTGATATCCATGTCCACTACAGGGACAGCCCAGAGTTTGAGAATATGTATGGATTGAGTTGTATGGTTTAAAACATAATCTTGATTGTTAAATGATTAATTGAGTGATTATATTGTTCACCTAGTTGAACATTATCTGCTTCCTCCACATACCAGCTTTGGCTGACCGTCATTTTGTTTGTCGGCGATTTAGGTACAAATCTCAAAAGTACAAACAGTAAAGCGACACATTGTGAATTCAAGAATTAAAGAACAAGGAGGAATTAGTTAGAATAGTTCAAGCTGTGGTTAGAAGTTTAGCTTATTCCAATCTTTTTAAAGGTATGCCAAGAAAAATTTTATTACCATTTTTAGTATAGTCTGTTAGAATTTAATAATTGTTTATGGTTATATGTCGAACCTTTGATCCGGAATTTATGGGTGCGGCTTCAACTTTTTGGTCTCCCTTAATTGGGGGTTACTGAAAGGTGAGGTCATAACATTTGGTATCAGAGCCTAGCTTCTTCATGTAACCATTAGTAATTATTAAATTTTACAAACTCCATAGAACCCAAGGGAGTTATTAGAGGAGTATCTGAAAGACGGAGGTGTCTAGAAAGGGATCACGACCGAGGGCTGGCAAGATTTTCCTCTGCACTGCTAGTCGGAATACGAGGACTCCCGGACCCATGTGACCACCTCACCAAAGTCTTAGGGTATGATTCAAAATAAGATACCTTTAGGACTCTCTCATCTTATTCATCTCTTCTCATCCCATATTCTATTAAGGCTTTAAGAGTAGGATTCTCTCTCTCCTCCACACTAATGTGGTATGGGCAAGTAAGTTAAGGGTTTAAGAATCCTCCATCAAATTAATAAAAGATATGTAATGAGATATTACTGAACATAAGTATAACTAGTTTAAATGATAAACTAAAGGTTTGTTTGTTATGCTTATGTAGATGGCACGAACAAAGACTGTTGCTATTCCTGAGGGCTCCAGGAATCCGACTAGGAGTGTTTGGCCTCCCAGTAAAGGAAAGGAGTCTTCTGAAAAAAGGAATAGGAACCATGATGGTGGATCCTCTAAGAAGAGGAAGAGGCCTGAAGAAGTCACTCAAGAGGTCCCTAACCCTAACCCGGTACCATTTAGTAACCTGAACCAAGAAGAAGATCAAGGATATGAAGAACAACATGTGTATGAGGAAGAAGCCAAGATGGAAGAGGACCAAGCTGAGGAACCAGAACCGACCTTTCACACCCATGATACCTTCTGGATAGAGCAACAGAGGAAGTTGATAGAATCTATTAATGCTTTAGCCCTCTGAAAGATAGCTAGAGCTAAGAATGGTGAACCATACCATGTTCGTCCACGTGTGGGAGCCACCATCCTAGACTTTGTCAAGCTAAACATAGAAAAGTTTTGGGGAGAAGATAAGACTGAGGTGCTTGATAAAGCAGAAGCCTGGATACTTGCAATAGAGAATGGTTTCCGCATGCTTGAAGTGCAGCCGAGCAAGAAGGTCCTCTTTGCTGCTCACCTCCTGGAAGGAGCATCTAAGATATGGTGGGAGACAAGCATCACAGGCCGAGATCTGACTGAGGAACCAATGGAATGGGCTGATTTCAAGACCATCTTCACTTCCAGATTCGTCCCGGTTGCAGCTAAGAAAGAAAAGGAAAGGGAATTCACTAACATGACTCAAGGAAATTCCTCTGTGGTAGACTTTGGGCATAAGTTTCGAATCCTGGAATGTTTTGGGTACAAGATGAATAAGGAAAGGAGGGTGGATCACTTCATAGAGCGTGTTCACCCTGCCCTGAAGCCTCATGTGATGGCAAGAAAACCTAAAACCTTCGCAGAAGCTTACAACACTACCTTAGACATGGAAAGGACTGTGATGTCTGCTCAGCTTCCACCCAAGGGGTATTTGGGTTTCACTGAGGGAACCCGAGGTTAGAAGAATCATCATAAGAAGGGTCCAGGATGTCATCAATCCAAGGGAAGACATAAAGGAAAAGGAAGACCCCATCCAGAACACAACCGACCGCGATGTCGCTCTTGTGGAAAATGGCATCCTGATGAGTGTCGCCACAAGAAGAAGGTCTGCTTTCATTGTCAGCAAGAGGGGCATATCCTTTCTGCTTGTCCCCTACCAGCACCAAAAGGACCAGGTCCAGTGGCAGCCCCACCAGTAGCAGCCCCACCAGTAGCTGTGGCCCCACCTGCTGGAGAAAGAAGACAAGCTCGAGTGTTCGCTATTGACAATGAAGAAGCTCAAGCTAATGCTAATCGGTTGATTGAGGGTAATAACCCTTAGAATTTTTCTTTATGTTTTGAAAGCTAAGCATGTAATGGTCTAATGTATGGTGAACAATAATATAGGCATGCTTGAAGTCATGGGACATAATGTAAAGGCATTATTTGACTCTGGATCTACTAATACTTTCATTTCGAGGAATCTTGCAACTATGCTTTGTTTGGATATCAAGGATTTAGGGTATGTCTTAGATGTTACAACCCCGAGTCGTCGAATCTTTACCTCTCTTTTGAAAACTCTGGTGGTACCTGTGAAATATCGAGATCATGAGTTTCCTACAGACTTTATTCTTCTTGACATGAATGATTTTGATGTGATCATTGGAATGGATTGGCTTTATACCTATAGGGCCCAAATTGACTGTAGGGAAAAGAAAGTGATCATTAGGGAACCAGGTCACCCACCTTTTGTCATTAGAGGTAGGAAAGATGCCACCACCAGCTTGTATGTGTCATCCTTAAAGGCAGAAAGGATGATGAGTAAAGGTTGTCAAGCTTTCCTAGCAGTTGTTACCGAGCCTGAACCCAAGGTGCAACCCTTAGAGGAAATAGAGGTAGTCAAGAGCTATGCAGATGTTTTTCCGGATGATCTACCTGGGATTCCTCCCGAGAGAGAGATGGATTTTTCCATAGAGCTAGCTCCAGGAAAAAGCCCTATTTCATGTGCACCTTATAGAATGGCCCCTGTAGAGTTGCTCGAGTTGAAGAAACAATTGCAGGAATTGCTAGACAAGGGTTTTATCCGTCCTAGCACATCACCATGGGGAGCTCCAGTCCTTTTTGTAAAGAAAAAGGATGGCTCGCTCCGTATGTGTATAGACTATCAGATGATCAACCAAGCTACCATTAAGAACAAATACCCTTTACCCAGAATAGATGACCTGTTTGACCAGTTGAAGTCTCCTCAAGTCTTTTCCAAAATCAACTTAAGATCGGGTTACCACCAGTTGAGAGTCAAGAGTGAGGACATTCCAAAAACAGCTTTTCGAACACGATATGTCCATTATGAGTTTGTGGTTATGCCTTTTGGGTTTTCCAATGCACCCAGTGTGTTCATGAACCTTATGAATAGTGTGTTCCAACCCTTCCTTGACTCGTTTGTCATAGTGTTCATAGATGACATATTAGTTTATTCCAATGACTTAGAGCAACACCGAGACCACCTAAGTAAAGTCCTTGATATCCTGAGAAAGCAGAAGTTCTATGGGAAATTCTCCAAATGCGAGTTTTGGATAGACCGAGTCATGTTCCTTGGACATATCATCCCAGGAGGAACAATCATCGTGGATCCAGCCAAGGTTTCAGCAGTTCGAGACTGGCCTACACCAAAGAACCCCTCCGAGATCTGAAGCTTCTTGGGGTTAGCAGGATACTATCGGTGTTTCATTGCAGATTTCTCAAAGACTGCCTTGCCCTTGACCATGTTGACTCAAAAGGATGTGAAGTTTGTGTGGTCCGATGTTTGTGAGGCTCGTTTTCAAGAACTGAAAGAAAAGTTGACCGCTGCACCAGTTTTGACTCTACCATCAGGCAATGAGGGTTTCATGATCTTCACCGATGCATCCAAAATGGGTCTTGGCTGTGTGTTGGAGCAGAATCGGCATGTGGTTGCATATGCTTCCTGACAACTCAATCCGAATGAGGTGAATTACCCGACACATGACTTAGAGTTGGCTGCTATCATTCATGCCTTGAAGATTTGTCGGAATTACCTGTTTGGTGCTACTTTTGAGATCTTCACTGACCATAAGAGCTTAAAGTACCTTCTGACACAAAAAGACTTAAACCTACGACAACAAAGATGGATGGAGTACATGAAGCATTATGACTTTACCATTGCCTATCATCCAGGGAAGGCAAATGTTGTGGTAGATGTGTTGAGTCAGAAATAGCTCAGGTGTGCAGCTGTTCTGTCTAGCCAGTGGAAGAGCTTAGAAGAGCTGGTGACATGGTCTCCTCAACCGTTAGATGATCGAGTTCGTTTGGCCAACATCCAGATACAGTCTGATTTGTTGTGTGAAATTGTGGCAGCACAGTTGGTCAGTAGGGAACGTGACAAGATGAGAGGTTTAATGAAGAAGCCTCAGACCCGCCTTTCTTTGGGAGTAGATGGAGGAATCAGATTCGAGAATCGTATATGGATTCCTGAAGACTCACCACTGAAAGAACGCATCTTACAAGAAGCTCATGGTTCTAAGTACACAGTACACCCAGGGACTACTAAGATGTTTAAGGACATGCAGAGGTTTTTCTGGTGGCCAGGAATGAAGAGAGACATTCCAGCTTATGTGGCCAGTTGTCTTACGTGTCAGATGGTGAAGGCTGAACATCAACGACCCGGTGGACTTTTACAGTCTATAGAGATTCCAGAATGGAAATGGGATCAGATCACCATGGATTTTGTGGTGGGTTTACCACAGACCAAGAGAGGCCATGATGCGATATGGGTTGTGGTGGACCGCCTTACCAAGTCAACACACTTCCTTGCACTGAAAACCACTGCCAAAGTGTCAGATTTAGCTGAGTTGTACATTCGAGAGATAGTGTGTTTGCATGGCGTACCCAGTTCCATCATATCTGATAGAGATCCGAAGTTTACTTCCAAACTATGGAAGCATGTTCAAGAGGGACTTGGTACATGGTTAAAGTTCAGTATCGCTTATCACCCCCAGACAGATGGACAGTCAGAAAGGACAATCCAGACTTTAGAGGATCTTTTGAGAGCTTGTGTGCTCGATTGGGGTGGATCATGGGAGCAGTACCTACCTCTAGCCGAGTTTGCGTACAACAATAGTTACCAAGCCAGTATCGGGAAGCCTCCATATGAAGCTCTATACGGGAGACCGTGTTAGTCACCACTTCACTGGGATGATGTTGGTGAGAGGACCTTGTTTAGGTCAGATGAACTCCAAGTGTATGCTGATAAAGTCGCTTTGATCAGGCAAAGGCTAAAGAGAGCCCAGGATCGACAGAAGTCGTATGCTGATGCGAAGAGGACTGATGTGCATTTCACTATGGGAGAGCATGTTTTTCTGAAAATGCGACCGCTCCGAGCTATAGCTAAAAATAGAGGAAAGTTGAGTCCCCGATATGTGGGTCCGTTTGAGGTATTAGAACGGATTGGTGAGGTGGCTTATCATTTGGCGTTACCCCCTCAATATAGTATGATGCATGATGTGTTTCACGTGTCCAATCTGAAGTGATATGTGCAAGATACGAGCCATGTGTTGAGCATTGAACCTATTGAGCTGCAAGGAAAGCTGTCTTATCCTGAGTTACCTTTACATATTATAGATACTAAGGTAAAAGAGCTCAGAAATAAGAATATAGAGATGGTAAAGGTTCTTTGGAAACACCATGGAGAGGATGAGGCCACATGGGAGCTGAAGACGGACATGGAAAAGGCATATCCAAATTTGTTTGTGTGACTGTTGAATTTTGAGGGAAAAATTCCTATTAGGATGGGAGGATGTTATAACCTCAATTTTTCCAAATTATGTAATGAAATTGTGAATGTTCTTTTTAAAGATAAATGAAATCCATGGTTGAAGTGATGAATTAGTTTGAATGGATTTTGTGTTTGATAGCTTGTATGTTTTCTTATTGGGCCTTTGTGGCCATTAAGCCCAATTGAAGGAGAAAAAGAAAAGGATTAAAAGAAAAACAAACGAAAAAAAGGAATTTCCATTTAATAAAGGAATATATGAGGAAAATAAATAGAAATGATTTTTAGGCTAAAGGATATTTTCCCAAAATAGAATTCCGAGTTATAAAGGTTCCTTGGGGTTCAAGGAACTTAGGGTAATTAGATAATGGCAAAGGAAATAAGGAATATGTGGAAAATACAATTAAATAAGGGATAACTTGAGACTGAAGTAAAGGGCTCGTTTCCTTTGGATAATTACTTCATTTTTTGCATAATGAAAGATAAAGGCAAGAATGAACTTTCCTCAAAATTTGAAGTAAAAAGGAGCTACCGTTTGGGAGTTATGAATTTTCCAAGTTGCCTTTGAATTAGGAATATAATTCAATTAATTGGGAATTTGTTTTTTTGGGTTTGAACGTGAATATTGGTGACCATCGGATTTTAATCCAACGAATCGGGATCATCGTCCAGAGTCCCAAAGGGACTCGGACAGTAGCACTGATACATGGGATTTTCCCCTCGTTTTTCTGATCGTTACAGTGCATGTGCACTCATGATCTGTGTCCCATTGAGTTCGGGAGACCCTAGCAAAGAATCTAGACCTAGGTTTTGCCAGTTTTCATGGTGTGTACTCGGAACGCCCAATCGGGCTATGGACCAAGGCGGCGGAAGGGTTGGGGAACCCTAGAGGGGCCTTCACACCCTATAAATAGGGGTCCTCATAGTTCGGTGCACCTTCGCGAACTCAGGCGGCTTGTTCCCAGAGCCCAACTTCCTCTCCTGCTCCCGATTGGTTTAGCTCCGGTGAGGAATCATCGCAGCGCCGCCGTGTCCTGGAGTGAAGAAGACGATTAGCAGCTTCAGCCTGATCGTGATCTAACGGCCGGGCCAATCAAGGCGGGAACCCTAGATCCTGAGTCCACCGTGGACCCGGGGTATCCGACGATCCAAGCTTCGAGGCGCGTGAGTAAGGGGCTGAGTGGAGGCGCTTTGCGCAGACTGCTGGATCAAGAGACCATCGTGGACTGCGGCACATTGAACGGCTACGAAAATTGGTAAATTCACCTCTCTGCTAGAAATTAAGGAAAAATGGGTTTTCTTGCGAATTGATAGAAATTACTAGGATTGTCTAATGAGAAAACTTTATATATGAAAGTTGTATAGAAAAATATGAGGAATCCGATAAAAATGATTTAAGAACCTAGTTCTGATCTGTTTTGCAAAAGTAACCTAATTTGATAATAAAGTGTATTAAAAATTGATGAGAAACCCTAATTGAATGTTAAAAGTGTAATTTGGTAAATCAATAGGTCAAATTGATAAGTTTAAGTTTGTTAATGATAAAGGTGGTATGATTATCTATTTGAATGTGAAAGTGCTTAATTTAGAGTTATAATACCTAAAAGAAGGTTATTTTACATGGAAACCCTAATTTGGGATAAAAGGAGATAAAAAGCATATCTTTGTGGAATAAGATAATCAGATGCTTAATAAAGGAAATTTAATCAGAAATTAGGGGTTTTATGTAGTTTTGATAAATTAAGGATGATAATAAGGAAAGAAGAAGTAAAAAACCTAATTTCTGAAGGAACCTTAAAATAGGAATTGAAATCCTAAGTAATGTGATGAAAATTGGATAAATATTAATAAAAGGAAAATTGTACTTTTATTTCAGGATTTCTCTTCCTCATTGCTTGTTGATTGGGTTCCTCTACATATTAGATTCTATCTTGAAATCTACAATCAAAGGTATGTGGTTACTTATGAATAACCGCTTAGGTTTTCCGATGGATTCCCGAATGTTTAATCGCATTGAATGCAACTAAACTGTTTGGATGTTAATATTGCAATTATAAAGTGACTATGACTATCACATAATGTATGTGCCTACAAACTCAGATCCTGGTTCTCTCTTTGGCATTATAGCTAACCTAGTACATGGCTGCCTATGGGTAGGTCCATCAGGTTAGAGAAAAGCCTAGTACATGGCTACCTATTGGGTAGGTCCATCAGGTCTATGGATGACCTAGTACATGGCTACCTATTGGGTAGGTCCATCAGGTCTATGGATGACTTAGTACATGGATACCATTGAGGTAGGATCATCAAGTCACATTGAGTTAGATTTTGGGCTATCTTCGGGTAGTGCCATGCGACTCTATTACCTAGAAGAGAGGTGATATCCATGTCCACTGTAGGGACAGCCCAGAGTTCGAGAATATGTACGGATTGAGTTGTATGGTTTAAAACGTTATCTTGATTGTTAAATGATTAATTGAGTGATTATATTGTTAACCTAGTTGAACATTATCTGCTTCCTCCACATACCAGCTTCGGCTGACCGTCGTTTTGTTTGTCGGCGATTTAGGTACAAATCTCAAAAGTACAAACAGTAAAGAGACACCTTGTGAATTGAAGAATTAAAGAACAAGGAGGAATTAGTTAGAATAGTTCAAGCTATGGTTAGAAGTTTAGCTTATTCCAATCTTTTTAAAGGTATGCCAAGAAAATTTTTATTACCATTTTCAGTATAGTCTGTTAGAATTTAATCATTGTTTATGGTTATATGTCAAACCTTTGATCCAGAATTTATGGGTGCGGCTTCAACTTCTTGGTCTCCCTTAATTGGGGGTTACTGAAAGGTGAGTTCGTAACAATAACTTTGATTTCTCCAAGTGAGGGATTATATCAATTTGATTTGTCATGGTAGTGGTCTTCTCCATTACTCTTTTCTAGGTTTTGAATTCTTCATTTTACATTACTGAAACCATTTAGAATTTAAAATTTTGATTGAATTTCAATTTGATTTACTTCACATATTATAGCTTTGGAACTTCATTGTTGGTTATCCACATGGTATTGTCACAATATAGACTTTGAAAGTTTTGCAACTCTATCGGTCAGTATTGAGGTCTTCATGACTAAGACCTATTTTGGGAAGTTAGGTTGGCCCATGATTGTAATGAGTGATTGACTTGTGACATGAGAGGTGGATATATCATTATATTAACATATGAAGAATGACAACTGCATTTCTCACCTTGTGTTTCACTTTTGATTACAAGAGTTTGATACATCAAGCATGTTAAATCTTGACCCATGTTTCTCCTTACTTGTAGTGGATTAACTTTTCCATCTATATGATGATAGGAAGTTGTATCACTAGGGTGCCATTTGTTTAAGGTGAATGTGATGATCCAATGACTCTTGAATTATGATTGTTCAACTCATGTTGTACCATATAGCAAGGATTTGAGTGCAAACTCCTCACCCTACTTGGTTAATGCACTACACATCAAAGACACCCTAATGGACTCTATTCTAGACACATGTGGCTTATGCAATTTGTTACAAGCATTCATCCACATTACCAGGTCACTATTGGTCATTGTTTTAGTCTCTTTTCTAATTTGCATTTAACTTTGGGAACTGATGCCTACATTTATGAGAAATTTGTCTCTCAGAAGAAGAAAGGTTTTTTTTCTTCATTGGTGTTGGATGTCATGCTTAATGCTCTTAGTAGTGATATGTATAGCGTATTTAAAAAGTTTCTCCCCTCCTGGTTAAGTTAAGTCTCCACACATTAAGACAACCCATGGTCTCTTTTATCGATAGTTCTTAGCTGAAGCAATACATCACAAACATATATGGATATCATGCAACCATTACATGATTCATATATATACATGCATACACATACATTTCTATATATACCACAATTGAGATTGTGGAAATTTATGCTTAGAACCTTAGGGTAAATCGTAAATTGGGAGTGAACATGACTTTTCTAGCAAGGTTCCTTATTTTTGGTCCATGCTAGATCGTAATGAGAGATACAATTTCTCCTTATGAGATAAGATGCAATTTTGTGGATCCTTTATGCTCAATTTTCCTTAGAATCATCATGAATTACAAGGATAATACTTAGATATTTATCCTTTTGAGCCAGAATTTCTAAGTACCCCTTTAATTGATCATACCATATAATTTCAAGAAATTGGACAAGTACTGGGGCTATCTCGATTAACATAAATAGGAAACATCAGTAGAGGAATGATCAATCAAGATTTTTTGATCAAGTGTAATGCCAATCATCATAAATCATCTGATATGCCTCATTCTATCACACCATCCATAGACTTTAGGAAAAGAATGTCAATTGAGGAATCAAAATTGGGAAGAATAATCAATTGTCAACATCGACATGTAACCACTCAAGCACCAACATGATAGTCATACATTGATGACAAAGTCAATTTCTTCACATAATCAACTGTGTACCATCTTTAGGACAGTTAAGTACCAACCTCAATAGGCATTCATTATAATTTTGAATTTGCTCGAGTCATCAAGCCAACAATCAACCTTTATCTATCAATGGAACAATAATTGATTGTCATTTATCGAGAAGCATTCTTCATAGGAAGTCTTGCTAACTCACTGACATGTAGACCAATGGGTAGTGCATATGAACATGATTCAAACCTACAAATAGTACCCATTGTCATAATTTTTGAGACATTTAGACTTTTGAAAAGTAAGTAGAGACATTTCTCTTTCTAAGTCTAAGAGCTACAGAGAACTTGATCAATAATGAGGCTCGTCGATTAGCCAATCTGCCATCTCAGACAGTCATCAAAGATCGACCAGACTACTTCTTTGAGAGATGATAATCTACTAAGTATCATCTATCAATAAAATAAAGGAGAGATCCATTAACTCTCTAATCAACCAACTCAACTAACGTGGAGTTGCAAATCTATCAAGAAAAAAAGAAACATCCTAAGCTAGAATGTGGATAGATCCTGGAGGATATATCCTATAATAAACATTTTTTAACCTTGTTATTTCATTATTATTTTGGAAGGCAGTAGGAGATGTCAAATTTAAATTGATAATTTCCATCCACAACATTAGCAAATAAGCCTCTTGAACTTGGGTTTGGAGTAACCATTAAGCCCTCGAACTATGTGGTATTTCCTCTTCTATATAATATATGTTCTTTCAACTCTTATTTTTACTCTTATTTTAATGCATCACTTGCATTATTAGCTACCTTCTTGCGAGGTTTTGATCTGAATAATGTTGGATGAAAAAGTTTGACAAGATTAAGAGTATGGAATAGTGTGAATCCATGGGAGTGAGGGAGAAATCAAACTTTATTAATATGTTAGTTTTTCATGGTTGACCGCATGCTCTCTTGAGATAGCTCTCTTGAGATACATGCATTGCTCGGCCTACATCTACCCTCATCTTGAGAGAGAAAGTGGTGTTAGACATTCATGATGTTGCATTAGCTATAGTATTGTTAGGCATGTTTGATGGTTAGTGAGAAAGTTTGATTGGTGAACCCCAGACTAAGTTTCTCACTTATCAATTGATATCAACAATTACAATAATTGTTCGTTTCACTTCATTACTTAAATTTTGTTCTATTTGTTAGTCAATCTGTTCTTGTTTTGGACACATAATCTATTTTTCTATTTTATCATAACTAAGATAAGGCCTTTAGATACTTACAAAATTACAACCCTTATCCCATATTTTTGACCCTATATAATACAACAAACATCATATTTCATTGTAGGTGTCTCTTGGAGACATGTATAAATTTAATGTTTGATCCATCTAGACTAGGTAATCCTCCTAGCACTTTTGCCCCACATTTTGAGTCGACCAACATTTTGCTCCATCTCTTGGAATACGACTAAACCAAAATCGCCTAAGAACCTAAGGTCCACTTACTCTTTGCTAAGAGTTTTGTTTTCTCTCAAAATAAAATTTTGCATTTACAACTTATCATATCTATTTCAAAGTCCAATACACATCATGTGCTAACACTTGAGTAGTTGAATTTGAAGATGCTTGATAGATAAGAACTAATGGAAGCATATCCTTCACTTTGTTCCTACATTAAATTTAAGGAATATGAGATCAGAATCCCAATCATGAATGGAATTTCTAACACTCTTCATGTGATATAACATAAGTAACATTTCTCTTTTACAACAAAGAGTGTTTGGAATAATTTCCTGATGAAAATCCTTACTATGACATTGCTGCTTTCAAATAAGTATCTCATACTTAAAACATCTAGAGAGTAAAACAATAATCTATCTATTCTAAGGTATGCTCTTTTTCTTTAAGAGATAAAGCTCTAGTATGCCCTGAATCCATACAACATACATACTTAGAATGAACTTCTTGAAGCTTTTGTCAAATGATTTTTTGTTCACAAAGAATTATTCATTGCCAAAATAAGATTATTGTCTTTTCTTAGAAGACTTCATGTTTGGAGCCACCACAATGATGGATCACTACCATCACTGAAAGAATCAAGCGATATTGAACCTCTATCAGCAAAAAATGACAAAATTTCCACAATGAATCCATTGTTTCACTTCCAAAATACTAATCAAGCATCATAAGTAATCATTGGTTCTATAGTAGTGATAGGTCAAGGACATATGACCCAACATTTTGTATAGTCTGAACAAATATAAGAATTCCATGTAGATGAAAATATCTCCTATGTCAATTTCTAGAGACCTCCTCATCCTGGGTTTTCTATGGAAATACATATACAACAGTAAATTCTCATTCCTTGAATCAAATTCTAAATAATTTCAATATATGTCTGTCTGCTCCTACTATGGGCAGAAGTCAAAATCCACCCAACTGTCAGCAAACCAAAAGTTTCCTACAAAACAAAGGTCCATATAAGAAAATGAACTTCAATGGACAACCAAATGAAATATTTATGAATCAAAAATAAAATGCAATACACCATTTGAATTCTTTAATAGAAAAACTAGTACAAACCATGATAAGAAACAACAAGCTAATTAATACAATGCAAAATCAAATGGGGATGGTGAATACACAAATCAGTGACTTGTAGTAACAAAATAGGATGATTGACCATTAGTTAGCTTCAATAGATGAATTGATAAAAATCTAAAAGGCCAATTCCCCTCTAACATTGATCAAGATCTTAGAAATCATGAGTCTGCAAAGATGGATACTCTATAATCTGGCTTGTTTATACACACCCCTTTAGCTCAGAAGGAACCAACAATAATTAAATATGAACCTGAAAGCCTTCAATAGATAAAGCATCAACAGAGAAGTAGGAATAAAGGAAGGTTGTAAAATTGTTCACTAACAAATACATGTGCTCAATCTTGATGTTATATATCATGATGAATGAGAAGTAGTCATGAGTCAACTCACACATTGTTCTTCATGCATTATTACTATTCTAATTCCCACAATAATATATGACTAGGACCTAAACAAGAAGGAACATTCTTAGGATACACATGAAGTCATGTTGATGTCCTCAACTCAAAACCATGTGTAATAAGTAAAGCATACTTATGAGATTATTATATTGAATCAGCATCTCATATAAAAATAACCATAACAATGGAAATTTAGTTGTTAGTAATCAAACAAAATATAAAGTATCTCAATACAATTATAAAATGATTCAATGAGAGAATATACACCCACATATGTTCCGCTACAAGTTGGAGGTTGTTCCATGTTAGCAGTGGTTTTTTATGATTCCCCAACTTCTGACATCATCAATGCTACAAAGGAAGCTAGAGAGGATGATGATGCCTAGTCTTCTCTCTTCCTCTTCATCTTTTTCTTCCTCCTTGCCATCCTCTCGTGAGATCTTTACTATTTTTCATCGTGCTTGGTCCTAAGCTCCCAAACGTCTACCTCAATGTCTAGAAAGAATCTTTACATTTCATGTTGATATAGTCCAACACATGTTCATACGTAGATTTGGACTGATATTCCTATTATGAGTTAAGTCTAATTACTTCAAACTCTTATTATGATTTATTATATATAATGGAAATTATTTAGACCCAACCACATAAATCTTGAGTTTATTGTTTATCTGTGTCTTCTTCATGTAGCTGTGTACGTTGTTTATTGTTCTTTCCTCTATGCCTAATTAATTGTTCGTTTGATTGGTCATTCATCTTGCTTTATTGGTTGTCAACTTTGATCTCCTTGAGAGTGGTATTTCATGATTTGGACTAAGGTCAAGAAGGAGTTCTATGCACGTTATTTCTAGAACCCCCTTCGTTATCGGGTTAGCACACCTAATGGTTTGGCTTAGTTAATTATAATGAGAGACAGAGAGAGGTTAAACCAGTAAAACCAAACTGTTTACCTTGAATATAATCTCATTGAAGTAGGGTGGGTACTTAGTTAATCTTTAACAAATTGTGTATTCACATTAATGACCTAAATGCATCCTAGACTTAATGTTGTTCTATACTAGTCATACACCAATTTAGGTTCTATCTTGGTCAGTCACTTTTGTTATGCATAGTAGTGTTGTTACCCTCGGTTACAAGAATGTAGTGTTTGAGATTATTGCTTTTGCTATCTAAAAGGAACTGACGGCACAACTTCTCGATGGTCCGCCTTTTATTTCATTGTAAATGTTTAACACTATCTTTACTTTAATAAAATGCGATTGTCTTCTTTTTGAACCTCAAATCCATCTCCACATTTATTTGGATAAACGTATTACACCGTATTAAGTACATCCCCCCACTTCGATAGATCTTTTATGTTACTTGTCTAATGAATTTATGTCAAAAGTACACCAGCACAAACGGAGAACACCATCACCCGCCGGTCTAAGTCCTCTTGGCGTTGTCGTTGAAAGAGGAAAGCTCCGCCGCTAGTCCTCTCGATTCTAGTGTGCGTCCCATTAATACGGCTTCCGTTGTACTTATCAGAACCTCTCAAAGCGCTCGTGGAAGAGGAGCGGCGGAGTTGTTGCAAATGACACCATCACCCGCCGGTCCAAGTCCTCTTCGCGTTACTAATTCTCGGGATTACGTCGCCAGTAGGTTACAGCTTCTCGGTGATACGGGGCAGTAGGTAACGGTACAGCTTACAGGTTACATCAATCTGTATCGTATTTAACACATGCATTCGTAGGATTTAAAATCATGGAGGCCAATTGGGGCCATATCATATTGCTTCAAGTGGCAACTTTCAGCGCAATTCAAGCGATGGGTTGGAACAGCCAGCTTTGACGTTAACTGTTCCCCAGTTCCGTGCTACGACCGCAGTTACTACTATGCAGCTACGAGAAGAGATGTATACATTAGAGAGCTGCTGTTAGGACTCAAAGATGGGATTCCTCACCCTGGAACTGGTCTTACATGCAATCCAACAAAATGGTGCATGCTTACATATTCTTGATGTATTGCAGCCTAGCCAACATTGGTTTCCAGTTTTGCTTTGGTTGTTTTAAGGATTCATGGATAAGGTATCTTTCACTACTTTACTTTGCTTTTTTTCAGTTGACACTAATACAGAAAATGTTTTTTACAACGGGAGATAGACAACAGTTCTAATAATTGTGTTGTAGTTAGCATACTTATCACAACAAACCCATTTTTGTGTTGTATATTGTATATTTTATACAACACAAGTCATTTACAACATGCCAAACTTGTTGTAGTATAGGGGGATACTACAACAACGGCTAAAGTGTTGTAATAGGTTGTAGTATCACAACATATTCAAAACTGTTGTAAAAGATGTTATTTACACAACATATTTTGACCCATTGTAATAGTCACATGTTGTAATAGATCATCATTACACAACGCAGACTCACCCGTTGTAGTATGTATTAATTATACAACAGGCCTTTACATGTCGTATTTGGTACATGTTGTAATAGACCACCATAATACAACATATTAAAACTCGTTGTTATATCCCAACATGAGAAAACAGACTCCAACCTGTTATTATATATTATAATTACACAACATGTTGTAACATGTTGTAATATCCACACATAAAACATCATTGTAATAGACCTCCATTACACAACGTAAACTAAACCATTGTAATATACTATTATTACACAACATGATATCACCTGTTGTACTAGCTACATATTGTAAAAGATCATAGTTAAACAACACGTCATATTCACATAATTCTCTGAAATTTTCAATTATTCGCATATAATATGCTAATTTTTTATTAGACGTATGGTACACCTAAATTTCATATTAAACCCATATTTTCCTCGAATTTTACGAATTATTCGTGTTTTATTCATCATTTACGCATTTTCACGTATTATCCCGAACAAAACAATTTATTTTCGAATTGTTTTAAAAAATACTCACTTAGCATTGTTTGATGTTTCAATATTTTTTAAAAACTATTTCCCCTCAATCACTACTACAAAACTCAAAAAGGCCGAAGTATTTTTCCTTAAGGACATAATCCCTGACAAGTGTATTAATTTTTCCGAAGGCTTATCCCTGACCCTTGGAAATGTATCTCAAACTATTATTTAATTTACCCAAGGATTGCTCCTGACCCTCATTAACTTTTTTCCTAACCAATATTAACTATATTAAACCAACCATTATCTCTTTTACTTCCGTGAAGAGTCCATTTGATTGTGGACATTTATCCTTTTCTTTTTAGATAATCATAATTGTTTAAATGGATCAGTCGTTGATTTTAAACAACAATTAATTTTAAACAATAATTGCAGTTTCCTTTTTTGTACCTTGTTGAATCCTAATTCATTTAGACGGTGGATTACTTTCCAATACATGCCTCCCTTCCGTTATATATCTACCGCTCCAAAAACAAACTCGCTCTCACTCTCGCTCCCGCTCCGGAAATAGAACGACGCCAAAGTCCCGCCTCCAAAACCAGAACTAAATCTATTTTGCCTCTGTATTAGCCATCAGAAGTCTACGATTATTACTGGAAGGAGTCTTCGGCGTGGTTCATCTACTGCGGCCAGGCCTAATCGGGTAACCGGCGATGTTGGATATGCCATTATCTAGTGGGTGCCTTCTCCGGGCATTAGATTGTTCCTTATCCATTCTGCTCCGACGTTGGATAGGTCGTTCTATTTTTGCCTCTACTTCTGGTGAGTGTCTTCTCCGACTATTAGATTGTTCCTTGTATACTAAAATTATATTTGTCCCTGCACCAGAAACCATTATCCTTGGCCAATCTACCTAGACAGTGTTAAAAGAGGCATCTTTTAAATCGCATCTCTGGGTGACCAATAACGTTTAGGTCTTTCCTATTTTCTCTCCTCAAACAACAGTATCCAAGGCACAGTTGTGTAGTAGCAAGGACAATACAAATTAACATCTTTTCATTGCGGCAGAAGTCAGGTAATTTCTTGTTTCTGAAAAAGGGTTCCCGTATCTCTGATTTTTTTATACATATATTATCAATGTTCTTAAGAGTCTGTCTGAAATAGAATATACAATATGTCTTTTTTTGTTTTATATAATAAAAACCTGAGCTTGAGAGTCATTGACATGTTTGTCTAGATATTGCATCCTTATTTTTACATGTCAACCCGTCAAATGAGATGTTCTTATTATTTTATATAAAACTTACATGTAAAAAATGATTTATTTGAACCATGATGGACATTACTCTCCCCCTCCCTCAACCCTAGCAGAGGCAAACGCTCAGAAGGGTGGTAAATTCAATGCGGCCTCTGAGAGTCAAACTCGGGTCCTTTTATTAAGGGACATTGTGCTTGACAAATCTTGTAGACGGGAATGATTTATTTCGTACCTTGAGTTTGATTCAGGTTCTCTTTTTGTTGGAATTGTTGTCAATGCCATATTTAGTAATATTTTCCGATCTTAATTTTTTTCGTGTTGTTGATAAATATGTGAGATCATATTTTAATTAATAATATTAGATAACTCTAGAAAATCAGGTTTATCACCATTACATACTCTTGACAATCGAATATTATCAAGTGGTATTAACAATATCTTAGTGTTATTATTAAAAAATCATGATTGACGTACATTGTTCATTCAACTATATAAGTTAATGACCTATTTTCTCATTGAGTATGTATTACTTGGATACAAAAATCTTAACCTTTTTCAATACATAGACCAAAACAGTATATATCTTAATTTTACAATACATGATCTATCATCATTATTCTAATTAATTATATTACGTTGCTTATATTTAAATTTGTTATGGCATCCTAGAGCATGCCGTTGTCGCTTTTTTAGATCACCATAAGGCTAAAGTCCTCTTTACCTTACAAAACCGTGTTTGTTCAGCATAGCAATGAAGACATATTTTTTTAATAACTTTTCCATTATTTTTTCTTTTCAGTTATCCTCTCTTTCCCACATGTTACTAAACAACCATTTTTAATAAATTTTCCATTCCCTTTCCTTTCCCATTTATCCTTTCTTTCCCAAATGATACCAAACAACCATTTGTAATACCTATATCAACTAAATTATTAGCAATGATTTACTTTTAGAATTAATTACATTTATCTCATGCATATCCAAATTCTTGTCATTGTTTTATAATGAAATAAAATTTTGATATACATGTTTTATTTAATTTATTTTATTCATGGTAAAAAATTAAGATCAACTAGATATAGAATATTTTTAAAGAGCATGCTAAGTTTGTTTTGTGAACTACATTACTTGTACTTTTTCTCTACAAATGAAAGATTTTTTAGTTAAGTCAAATGATCTTAGTTGAACTTTGTTTACATTTAATGATGAAGATATTGTAATATTGAATAATGTCATGTTGTTACACATTAGAACATGAAGATTTAAAGAAGATAAAAACAAATTAATAAATTCCTAATTTTAATAACACATTCAATACAAATTTAAATGATCAACTTGACGTGCTATGTTAGATGCAATAAAATATTATAAAAAGAAATTAATTAAATAAGGCATTTCTTGCTCCAATTTTTATCAGTAGATTTTTCTATAACACTTGAATAATGTCATGTTGTAGACAATTACTATACTTACATGTGCACGTTATAATTTTTTTCAAACATTTTGTAGTGATATGTATTTCTGGTTCATATATTTTCAAACGACATAGTCATAATTCAAATACAACTCTTTAATATAATGCTATTTTAGTTAAGTCAAATGATCTTAGCTGAACATTGTTTTCATTTAATGATGAAGATATTGTAATGTTGAATAATGTCATGTTGTTACACATTAGAACATGAAGATTTAAAGAAGATAAAAACAAATTAATAAATTCCTAATTTCAATAACACATTCAATACAATTTGAAATGCTCAACTTTACGTGCTAAGTTAGATGCAATAAAATATCATAAAAAAGAAGATTATTTAAAATAGGCATATCTCCAATAAAAAATTATTTGAGAATGTATCTTGCAAGCTAGAGAAAAGGAGTTCATCAAAATATCTAGAGAAGTATTTTTATTATTGTCATATGGATGATCAACTTATTTTCCTACTATGATACTAAATATATTATTTATTATTTTTGTAGATGGATTACTTAGTCGATAGAAGTTGGATGTACATTGAAACATGTTTCCTTAGTAAATACTTTCGAGAGGGATGTCTGCATTCATAGACTATGCTCTTTCTCATCAAAGGCCTTTAAGAAACAATCAATTGTTGTGTCCATGCAAAACTTGTAGCAATAGGTATTTAAAGTCAAAGGAAGATGTTTATGAACATGTCATGATTAAGAGATTCTTACCAAATAGTATTTGGGTGACTGTCATATTCTTCGTATCATATAAATCATTGTAAAGAAAAATTCAGTTCTACTACTGATTAAACAACAATATAACTTATGTAATGTCACATGTTTGCATAGAAATTTTGTTTGAAAATATTTGGATTATTTTCTTTTTTATGTAGATGGTTGATCATATTGGTTGTAAGGAATGTCAAAAAACATATGTCATTTTGATAATGATGATCATGTTGATCTTGAGCAAGAGACGACATAGAAATTATCTATGTATTAAAAAATCATATGTACTTAGGGATAAGCCTACGAATAATACTTTGTTTCTTATGAAGTTCTATTTAAAATAGATATGATATGGTTTATAAAATATAAAGTTTTTGAGGTTTGTGGTACATTACATTTCATGTATTGTAACAAAATTACAACAAGCCAATCACACGGAACTCATTTTCCTAAAAAACTTTGATTTTTAAACCAATCATCTGAACTCAATTTCCAAGAACTGCACTTTAGTTCCTGGAAAAGGACTTCCAAAAAAACTCTACTTACACTGAACCAATCAGAGCCTTCCAGGAAAATGAGTTCTAGGAAAATTTCAGTTACACCAAACCAGTCAGACCCTTAAAGTTCAATGTTTATCAATTGTACATATTTTTGTTTCTCAACTAAATTCTACACCTATAATTTTACCAAATTGACCATTGTGGTACCGTGGTGCTTTTATGTACATGTATGAATCTTGATAATTGTTGAACTTTTTGTACCAAATTACCAAATAAAATTTGCATTTATATATATATATATCCAAATTGCATTTGTTTTTTTCTAGAATGGTTGACCGAAACTTTTATCGTATCTTTGCTATTTTTTATCTGAAGTTCCCGCATAATTCCCGAATACCAAAATTTTCAACCTCGCCGAATAACGCCGAATGCTGAATTTGTGACTATGCAACACGCTATACATGTTGTTGTATCTACAACAAACTCTTACTTCTTATTATATACTGTGAACCGAGCCGGACGCAATTTCTTTTTATAGAATTTTTTCATGAACATGTAATTAGATCATGATTTTTTTATAAAATTATTGTCAAATATGGGTACAAGTTCTTTATACCTTATAATGTGGGGTACACATACATTTTGTCGATTGTCTGTTATTTGTTTACTTTAAATGTTGCTTAAAAATACATTAATCTTAAAATGTAATACTCATGTATGCATAGGGGACATTGGATACTTTGCATCTTCGACCCTATGTGGGGTAAGTGCCACTATCTTGATCCGTTATGAGGAAAATTATGTGGGAACATGGAAAAACTCATGGAGTTGTAAGTACTTCATAAAACAATTTCAATTACATAATACATGTATTGAAAGTTCCATATATAGTTACTAATGCATAGAATTCTTGATATGAATTTAAATAGGACTCATAAAGTTTATCAAAAGAGAGATGTGAAATATAGGAAGAATTTGAAATGGGAAATTATCAAGGTAATTTACCATTTTGATCCAGAAAAATATTGCTTTCTGATTCACCAATAGAAGTGTCGTTCTAGTTTCTTCATATTCTGCTACTTTATTTGATATGGTCTTATTTTTACAAATGCTCTAATTTTTACATATATCGATTAGATCTTATTTGGGTCAATATCATCAAGTTGCTCGGGCATTATCCTTTGAAACAAGATATTACACTTTGGGTTTACAAGTAGATCCTATAGGTAGATCCCAATTGTAAGGACATTTAATAAGTTTGTAAAGAGCCTTCTTCTAGAATGTATGCAGGAGTTTAATGATTGTTTGCTTGATAGTGGTCTACTTGAATTGAATTTAAATGTTGTGAGGTTGTAGTTTAACAAAGATTCCTTTTGGAAGGGTGGCATTCTTCACTCTTACAAAATCCCCCTCTTACAAGATCAAGTTTTGCATCATCCAGTATGACATATAAACCACGCCTTCTTCAGCAATAAATCATGCCTTTTTCACTCTTATAGCATTTTTGATTCTGTTTACACATACCTTTTATTAAGTTTTCTGGCTATTTATACCTTTCCATCCTCTTATTTCCTAACAAGTTCTCACAATTATTTGGATAACAAATTAATATTTATTTTGTACAGTGTCCAAAGCAGCCGAACAATACAGATTGCAGGTATTATGTGTTGAAGTATATGAAAGACATATTTGATGCGAGAAATAGAAATATTCCTGAATGTGTAAGCTACTTCACATTATATTCTTTTAGTTTGTTCAAATTTCTAAATAAATTAAAAAAAATCACAATATGTTGATATATTTGTCGTATGATTGCAGTTTTATTCGAAGTATATTGGTTGTTGCTTCAACCAAGAAGAAATTGATGAGGTACGAAATGAGTGGGTGATGTGTGTTCTTGAGCACACATAAGATTATGTGACATGTGGGGGAGACATTTGTTCTTTAGCATAGACCAATGTGTGAAACTTTTTTAGTTAGTTTTCAGTTCGATTCTAGAGTGGATACTCAGTACTTTGTATTATTGAATAGTTGTATGGATGATTTAATATTAATTAAATTTAGTACGAGTTTCTTTCAAGGTTTGATGGAAATTTTGTTCAACTATGTGTTTGTTTGTGAAATAAAAAAGTATAATTGTATATTTATTATAACTTATTAATAATATGGTTAATTTGATCAATACAATTGGTTCGATATATGACCTGCAAAATCTAATCAAAGACAACAGTTAATGATATGTTGTAAAATGTATGATTCTACAACAAACAACACATGTTGTGTTATCCACACCTATTACAATAGGTTTGTCAGGAAAAAAATACACCTATTACAACAGGTGTTTCTAGTGAACTACAACATGCATAACCTATTGTATAAATTGTGTATATTACAACAGACACACACCATGTTGTCTAAACAATCCTATTACAACGGTTAAATGTATGGAAAGACAACATACTCCAACTTATGTATAAACATGTATATTACAACAGGTGCACTGCATGTTGTAATATACCTACCTATTATAACAGGTGTGTTTAATGAAAGACAACATGCTTCGACTATTGTATAATATATATTACAACAGGTGAATCACATGTTGTAAAAAATACCCCTATTACAACGGGTGTATTTAGTGAAAGACAACGTCGTTCAACTGTTGTATAATATATATTACAACAGGTGCACCACATGTTGTGTAAAATACCCATATTACAATAGGCCATTCCTTAAAAGACAACATGTTTCAACTATTGTATAAAATACATCTATTACAACATGCGATCACATGTTGTGTAAAGAACCCCCCATAAGACCACATGATCTAATACAACAGTTAACACCTGTTATAAATTGAGAAAAGGAACTATTGTAAAAAGCATTTTCTGTAGTAGTGTGAAGGGGATAGTGAATCTGTTCTGGAAACTCTTCTTGCTTATCAGGGGATAGTGAATCTATTCCTGGTGGCCATGTTAGTACTACATAGTCAACTTGCATGTTTTGTTGTTAGTTGTTTATTACATGTGGTGGTTGCCATGACTGGTGATGGTGTCAATGATGCATCTGCTCCGAAAATGGAAGACATTGGTATTTCCATGGGAATTACTGGAACTGAGGTAAGTATATTCGCTATATGTCAATTTGTATATCTATCTTCTTGTCTTTTAGTAATTATTATCGATAATGATTGTTTCTTCTCTTTTTATGTGTCAGTCCAGGTTACCACGGAGGCTTCAGACATGGTTCTTACTGATGATAACTTCAGTACAATAGTTATTATAGTTGGCGAAGGGAGATCTATCTATAACAACATGAAGGCCTTCACCAGGTTCTACTCTTATTAATCATTATATGCTTTTTTACCTTACTAAAAATCTTTCAACTTATTATGTATAGACTGTAGTTTTATGAGAACCCTAGACGACATTGAGTTTGATAACCATCGTTTGCTTTTTACATAATTGTTAAGATTGTCAGCTTTGCACCCTTTCTATCGTGTGCTTAGTTGTATGCTTAGCTGAATGTCAACATCTTTGTTGCATGGCAAACTCTATTCAGCTGACATAATGTGAATGGTACAGTTGAAATTATCACCATTGTCAAACTTATTAGGAAAGGTGAGAAGGTGGGTTCTTCTGAGGCTGCCCTTCTTGCCAAGCTCGGCATCAGGCCCTTCTCATATGGACTGATCAATCAAGATTTGTTGATCAATCAAGATTTTTTGATGAGTCAAGATTTGTTGATCAATCAAGATTTGTTGATCAATAGAGGAATGATCAATCAAGATTTGTTGATCAGTAGAGGAATGATCAATCAAGATTTGTTGATCAAGTGTAATGCCAATCATCATAAATCATCTGATATACCTCATTCTATCACACCATCCATAGACTTTAGGAAAAGAACGTCAATTGAGGAATCAAAATTGGGCAGAATAATCAATTGTCAACATCGACATGTAACCACTCAAGCACCAACATGATAGTCATATATTGATGACAAAGTCAATTTCTTCACATAATCAACTGTGTACCATCTTTAGGATAGTTAAGTGCCAACCTCAATAGGCATTCATTATAATTTTGAATTTGCTCGAGTCATCAAGACAACAATCAACCTATATCTATCAATGGAACAATAATTGATTGTCATTTATTGAGAAGCATTCTTCATAGGAAGTCTTGCTAACTCACTGACATGTAGACCAATGGGTAGTGCACATGAATATGATTCAAACCTACAAATAGGACCCATTGTCATAATTTTTGAGACATTTAGACATTTGAAAAGTAAGTAGAGACATTTCTCTTTCTAAGTCTAAGAGCTACAGAGAACTTGATCAATAATGAGGCTCGTCGATTAGCCAATCTGCCTTCTCAGACAGTCATCAAAGATCGACCAGACTACTTCTTTGAGAGATGATAATCTACTAAGTATCATCTTTCAATAAAATAAAGGAGAGATCCATTAACTCTCTAATCAACCAACTCAACTAACGTGGAGTTGCAAATCTATCAAGACAAAAAGAAACATCCTAAGCTAGAATGTGGATAGATCATGGAGGATATTTCCTATAATAAACCTTTTTTAACCTTGTTATTTCATTATTATTTTGGAAGGTAGTAGGAGATGTCAAATTTAAATTGATAATTTCCATCCACAACATTAGCAGATAAGCATCTTGAACTTGGGTTTGGAGTAACCATTAAGCCCTCAAACGATGTGGTATTTCCTCTTCTATATAATATATGTTCTTTAAACTCTTATATTTACTCTTATTTTAATGCATCACTTGCATTATTAGCTACCTTCTTGCGAGGTTTTGATCTGAATAATGTTGGATGAAAAAGTTTGATAAGATTAAGAGTATGGAATAGTGTGAATCCATGGGTGTGAGGGAGAAATCAAACTTTATTAATATGTTAGTTTTTCATAGTTGACCGCATGCTCTCTTGAGATAGCTCTCTTGAGATACATGCATTTCTCGGCCTACATCTACCCTCATCCTGAGAGAGAATTTGGTGTTAGACATTCATGATGTTGCATTATCTATAGTATTATTAGGCATGCTTGATGGTTAGTGAGAAAGTTTGATTGGTGAACCCCAGACTAAGTTTCTCACTTATCAATTGATATCAACAATTACAATAATTGTTCGTTTCACTTCATTACTTAAATTTTGTTCTATTTGTTAGCCAATCTGTTCTTGTTTTGGACACATAATCTATTTTTCTATTTTATCATAACTAAGATAAGGCCTTTAGATACTTACAAAATTACAACCCTTATCCCATATTTTTTACCCTATATAATACAACAAACATCATATTTCATTGTGGGTGTCTCTTGGAGACAGGTATAAATTTAATGTTTGACCCATCTAGACTAGGTAATCTTGCTAGCACTTTTACCCCACATTTTGAGTCGATCAACGTTTTGCTCCATCTCTTGGAATACGACTAAACCAAAATTGCCTAAGAACCTAAGGTCCACTTACTCTTTGCTAAGAGTTTTTGTTTTCTCTCAAAATAAAATTTTGCATTTACAACTTATCATATCTATTTCAAAGTCCAATACACATCATGTGCTAACACTTGAGTAGTTGAATTTGAATATGCTTTATAGATAAGAACTGATGGAAGCATATCCTTCACTTTGTTCCTACATTAAATTTAAGGAAAATGAGATCAGAATCCCAATCATGAATGGAATTTCTAACATTCTTCATGTGATATAACAGAAGTAGCATTTCTCTTTTACAACAAAGAGTGTTTGGAATAATTTCCTGATGAAAATCCTTACTATGACATTGATGCTTTCAAATAAGTATCTCATACTTAAAACATCTAGAGAGTACAACAATAATCTATGTATTCTAAGGTATGCTCTTTTTCTTTAAGAGATAAAGCTCTAGTATGCCCTGAATCCATACAACATACATACTTAGAATGAACTTCTTGAAGCTTTTGTCAAATGATTTTTTGTTCACAAAGACTTATTCATTGCCAAAATAAGATTATTGGCTTTTCTTAGAAGACTTCATGTTTGGGGCCACCACAATGATGGATCACTACCATCACTGAAATAATCAAGCGATATTGAACCTCTATCAACAAAAATTGACAAAATTTCAACAATGAATCCATTGTTTCACTTCCAAAATACTAATCAAGCATCATAAGTAATCATTGGTTCTATAGTAGTGATAGGTCAAGGACATATGACCCAACATTTTGTATAGTCTGAACAAAAATAAGAATTCCATGTAGATGAAAATATCTCCTATGTCAATTTCTAGAGACCTCCTCATCCTGGGTTTTCTATGGAAATACATATACAACAGTAAATTCTAATTCCTCGAATCAAATTCTAAATAATTTCAATATATGTCTGTCTGCTCCTACTATGGGCAGAAGTCAAAATCCACCCAACTGTCAGCAAACCAAAAGTTTCCTACAAAACAAAGGTCCATATAAGAAAATGAACTTTAATGGACAACCAAATGAAATATTTATGAATAAAAAATAAAATGCAATACACCATTTGAATTCTTTAATAGAAAAACTAGTACAAACCATGATAAGAAACAACAAGCTAATTAATACAATGCAAAATCAAATGGGGATGGTGAATACATAAATCAGTGACTTGTAGTAACAAAATAGGATTATTGACCATTAATTAGCTTCAATAGATGGATTGATAAAAATCTAAAAGGCCAGTTCCCCTCTAACATTGATCAAGATCTTAGAAATCATGAGTCTGCAAAGATGGCTACTCTATAATCTGGCTTGGATCAAGATTTTAGAAATCATGAGTCTGCAAAGATGGCTACTCTATAATCTGGCTTGTTTATGCACACCTCTTTAGCTTAGAAGGAACCAACAATGATTGAATATGAACCTGAAAGCCTTCAATAGATAAAGCATCAACAGAGAAGTAGGAATAAAGGAAGGTTGTAAAATTGTTCACTAACAAATACCTGTGGTCAATCTTGATATTATATATCATGATGAATGAGAAGTAGTCATGAGTCAACTCACACTTTGTTCTTCATGCATTATTACTATTCTATTTCCCATAATAATATACGACTAGGATCTAAACAAGAAGGAACATTCTTAGGATACACATGAAGTCATGTTGATGTCCTCAACTCAAAACCATGTGTAACAAGTAAAGCATACTTATGAGATTATTATATTGAATCACCATCTCATATAAAAATAACCATAACAATGGAAATTTAGTTGTTAGTAATCAAACAAAATATAAAGTATCTCAACACAATTATAAAATGATTCAATGAGAGAATACACACCCACATATGTTCCGCTACAAGTTGGGGGTTTTTCCATATTAGCAGTGGTTTTTTATGATTCCCCAACTTCTGACATCATCAATGCTACAAAGGAAGCTAGAGAGGATGATGATGCCTAGTATTCTCTCTTCCTCTTCCTCTTTTTCTTCCTCCTTGCCATCCTCTCGTGAGATCTTTACTATTTTTCATCGTGCTTGGTCCTAAGCTCCCAAACGTCTACCTCAATGTCTAGAAAGAATCTCTACATTTCATGTTGATATAGTCCAACACATGTTCATACGTAGATTTGGACTGATATTCCTATTATGAGTTAAGTCTAATTGCTTCAAACTCTTATTATGATTTATTATATATAATGGAAATTATTTAGACCCAAGCACATAAATCTTGAGTTTATTGTTTATCTGTGTCTACTTCATGTAGCTGTGTACGTTGTTTATTGTTCTTTCCTCTATGCCTAATTAATTATTCGTTTGATTGGTCATGCATCTTGCTTTATTGGTTGTCAACTTTGATCTCCTTGAGAGTGGTATTTCATGATTTGGACTTAGGTCAAGAAGGAGTTCTATGCACATTATTTCTAGAACCCCCTTGGTTATCGGGTTAGCACACCTAATGGTTTGGCGTAGTTAATTATAATGAGAGACAGAGAGATGTTAAAACAGTAAAACCAAACTGTTTACCTTGAATATAATCTCATTGAAGTAGGGTGGGTACTTAGTTAATATTTAACAAATTGTGTATTCACATCAATGACCTAAATGCATCCTAGACTTAATGTTGTTCTATACTAGTCATACACCAATTTAGGTTCTATCTTGGTCAGCCACTTTTGTTATGCATAGTAGTGTTGTTACCCTTGGTTACAAGAATGTAGTGTTTGAGATTATTGCTTTTGCTATCTAAAAGGAACTGACGGCACAACTTCTCGATGGTCCGCCTTTTATTTCATTGTAAATGTTTAACACTATCTTTACTTTAATAAAATGCTATTGTCTTCTTTTTGAACCACAAATCCATCTCCACATTTATTTGGATAAACGTATTACACCGTATTAAGTACATCCCCCCACTTCGATAGAACTTTTATGTTACTTGTCTAATGAATTTATGTCAAAAGTACACCAGCACAAACGGAGAACACCATCACCCGCCGGTCTAAGTCCTCTTCGCGTTGTCGTTGAAAGAGGAAAGCTCAACCGCCAGTCCTCTCGATTCTAGTGTGCGTCCCATTAATACGGCTTCCGTTGTACTTATCAGAACCTCTCAAAGCGCTCGTGGAAGAGGAGCGGCGGAGTTGTTGCAAATGACACCATCACCCGCCGGTCTAAGTCCTCTTCGCGTTACTAATTCTCGGGATTACGTCGCCAGTAGGTTACAGCTTCTCGGTGATACGGGGCCAGTAGGTAACGGTACAGCTTACAGGTTACATCAATCTGTATCGTATTTAATACATGCATTCGTAGGATTTAAAATCACGGAGGCCAATTGGGGCCATATCATATTGCTTCAAGTGGCAACTTTCAGCGCAATTCAAGCGATGGGTTGGAACAGCCAGCTTTGACGTTAACTGTTCCCCAGTTCCGTGCTACGACCGCAGTTACTACTATGCAGCTACGAGAAGAGATGTATACATTTTCTCTATTAATCTAGAATACATTAATGATAGCTTCCCTGCGTGTATATATATAGCTTCCCTCGGTGTGGTGCTCTATGCACCCTTTCCTCAAGCGAACAGTATAGTTCTTTGCTTCTTCTTCTTCTGGGCTGAAGGTGTTTGGAAGTATTGATATCCCCTCCAAAACAAAACATGAATCCTGCTTCACCAGCCCCAACCCCAGTAGCAAGGAGGAGCGGAAACTACCCGCCGAGCATTTGGACGCCTTTTCTTGAGTCGTTGCAAGCTTCGAACGAACAAAAGGTATAACAAATCTACCATTATGGTAGATTTGTTTAAACAGGAAACAGTTTCACGTGATATAATTGGTAAAACTCACCCAGTTTCTCTGATCATTTATTGTGCCGTAGTTTCACATTTCAAATTCATTTTGTTGTTGTAGTGAGGACTTAGGAGAGGGAAACCGTTATTATCAGGGGCGGAGCCAGGAATTTAATATGACAGAGGCCAATATGTATAAATAAAAAAAATCATTATGTTATATTAATAACGTCAAAAAAATACAACTCTTGTTACAAAACTTTATTTGAGTTGAGCTTTCCGATTCTTTGACGCATAGAATTCATCAATTATGTCATCATTTGTGAATGTCGCAGCTATCTCCTTCTCAATATACATAACCATGCAATGGGTAAAAAAACCATCCTCCATCTTGTTCCGCAATCTTGTCTTCACAATCTTCATAGCAGAAAATGCCCTTTCTGTAGTTGCAGTTGAGACCGGGAGTGTCAACACTAATTGAATAAGCTTGTAAATTTGATTGTAATTATTTGTCTTTCTTGTTCTAACTAATGCTTGACATAATTCAGAAAGTGTATTAAAGTTTTGCATGTCAGGATCAGTAACCACCCCAATTTGATAATGTTTCAATTCAAATATCAAAGAATCTTTATCCTCCCTATTAAAAGTTTGAGGGTAGTATTTATCAGCAAGATTGTAAATATCACTAGCATTGAAAGATTTATATCCATCTCTTGGATCTAACGATGGTGTAAGATGAAGAAGTTCCATTGTCTTCTCGTAAAATCTATAGTTAAGCTCTTATAATTGGGAGTCCATCACAACAATAAATATATCAACTCGAAAGTGATGCTCTATAGTGATCTCATCATATTGATGTCGAACACGTGCACGACTTAGGTAACGTGAAGCCAAATATGTTATTTCTACTTTATGCTCAATACAAAATGAGTTTACAGAATTCATAAAGTGCATCCAACCATCATCCCTCATGGATTGAATAAGGGACTTTGTACTTGTGACTAAACTCATGGCATTCACTATGTCTTGGTCTTGACGTTGTAATGCTTGACAAAGTCCATCACTGATTCCCAATACTTCTCTCATGAGCAGTAGAATAAAGATAAATTCAAATGAGATTATTGTGTTATAAGCTGCATCTGCGTCACCACGTTAAGAGTAAGTCGCTCCATTTTTTATGATATTACACAAGACAACCCATATTGAATCAAACATATGTATTAAACTTGTGACTGATGAATAATGAGAACTCCATCGAGTATCACCAGGACGTTGTAAGGTCCCTATTTGGTTGAGTCCTTTTCCTGTCTCAAGCTCCCCTGTAGCTATTTTTTTAGAAATTTCATCATGGTGCGCAGACCGTAGTTCATCAGTACGCTTACAAGATGCTCCAACAATGTTAACAACTGTTATTAATTTTGTGAAAAATTGATGGATAGAAATTACATCTCTAGAAGCCGCCACTAAAGCTAACTGGAGTCTATGTGCAAAATAATGAACATAATAAGCTGATGGGCATTCATTCAGTATTAAAACTTGCAGTCCATTCCACTCGCCACGCATGTTACTGGCAGCATCGTATCCTTGACCACGTATGCATTGTATACTCAAATCATGTTGAGATAATACTAAAGAGATCTTGTTTTTTTAATGAAAGGGCACTTGTATCTTCAACATGAACTACATCAAGAAACCACTCTTTAACAAGTCCACTTTCATCAACAAATCGAACAACAATAGCTAGTTGCTCCCATCTCGATTCATCTCATGACTCATCCACAATTATGTAATATGGTGCTCTAGACATTTCATTGCGGATAGCTTTCTGAACTTTGGATGAAATAATCTACAAAATTTCTTTTTGGATTGTTGGTGAAGTAGGTATTTTGCATTTCCAGGAGCATTATCTAGAACCACATCAACAACCTCACTGCTATATTGAGATAAGAGCTTGATCATCTC
Source organism: Alisma plantago-aquatica (assembly GCA_963693085.1). Taxonomy (NCBI): domain Eukaryota; kingdom Viridiplantae; phylum Streptophyta; class Magnoliopsida; order Alismatales; family Alismataceae; genus Alisma; species Alisma plantago-aquatica. Next base: position 280,818,792 of record OY856412.1, on the reverse strand, counting down.
GATAAAATTGCCTCTATTTTTAGAAGTTGAAGATTCATCATGTCCCCGGAATGCACAAGCTTGGAAAGTTAGCCACCGAGCAGTGTCAATTGATGTTTGAAGACGCAGCTGATTTGATAAGATTTGTTGCTCTGATTGTCGATGCATAACCTTGTCTTTGTGTCCTTTCTGAATCATTAGATCCTTACATGCCTTTTCAGCTAAGTTGTGAGCAGAACATGGTTCAGTCCCGACATGCATCAATAATGAGCAATTACCTCCACCAACTTTCTTCCAATTTCAAAATCCCTCAAGTGTATATGTAGTTGCTCCCAAACATCCAGATGGAGGCTTGCCGAATACAAAACACGGTAAGCAATATGCATCATCTTTGGATGGAGAGAATTCTAGCCACGTTGGAAATTTTTGAAACCAAGATGATTGAAATCGGCGTGGATGTTTATCAGACCCTGATGTTGGATAATTTTCCAAATGATGTTGGTATGGGCCAGCAATGATATAAGCACGTCGTATATTATCTTGTTCTGAAAGTGGATGTTCCCAAATTTGACGTCTCAAACCAGGATCACGAACTATAGAAAGTTCTTCATTGTTACCTTCTTCTGTTCTTTGACGCTTATTAGTAGGATTACTGTCAGTCACATCTTCATGTTCAGATGAAGAAGGATCATTAAACGAAGTTTGAGGTTTCGCATGAGGAACATCAGTTGCAACATTTGAGCTTGATGGATTGTTTGTTACTCTTGAGAAAAAGGAAAGAATTGTTTTGTTTTCCACCATAGTTCAGACCTAAATGAAGAATAAAATTAATGTAGGAGAAATTTCTATTCAAAGTTGTGACCAATCTACGTGAAAAGTTATCATACAAGAACATAGGAAAATGACTTGGTGGGTTATATGATAACACTTTTCCTTATTATTCTTTTTGATATAAAAGGACATTGTAAAAACCATAGAAGATCATCAAACTCATTTAGAAGGAAATCAATAAGAAGATTGAACATTACTCTGCATCAATACATATGTTTATGTGGACAACTAATACTTTTTTAGATGTAGACAATGGTTTATTTATAAAGTATTATTTAGGCACAAATAGGACAACCGATTCTACATTAAAAATTAAAATCGTAGAAAAAAATTAGTTTGTTACCTGATCTTTTCCAACGATGTTGGAATCAAAAGAGAAGCAACGAGTAACAATATAAAAATTATCAATGTGATGGCAAGTTGGCAACGCACAACAACTCGTCAGGTTCGTCGTCTGATCCCGCGTGCCGGTGCCGCTCGGCTGCTTAGCCTGCTTTGCAAAATTCTAGTCGATTGCTTCAGGGAGCACGTTGATTGCTTCCGACTATGAACCGTGGTGCGGCAGTTCCTTTAATTAGCGCAGATGAATATCACAATCTGCAGAACAACAGAAGTGCGGCGGAACACAAAACCCCTTTTCGGTTGTTCACGTTCTACTGTCTATTCTCCACGCAGTGTGTGGTTTGAGATACTATTTTTCTTTGCGTTCGGTTTCTTGTACGGAGATTGCGGAGAGCCGTGCATATATAGGAAACCTATTCACGGAATACTAATTAGCATTGGATTAGATATATGCAATTTAAAACAGAACATGAAAAGTAATTAATGAATATGATTTCTGATTTCAGAAGACTAGAAAATTTAATTTTCCTCACAGACTAGGGGGGGGCCAAGGCCCCATCTTGCCCCCCCGTCCCTCCTCCATTGGTTATTATGTACTCTAACTAAAATCAGTTGATTGCTACTAAATGAAATAGGAGCCGTCCTATGATAAATACAAAGCAGCCATCCTATGCATTCTCTGTATAACTATCATTCCACAGCTTCATGTTTTGTCCTCAGGGCTTGTTTGTTCAGGGCCTGTCTGGTTGGGTTGTGTTAGAAAATGCTAATTGAAACCGAATGAGTTTTCTAACTCATTGTGTTTGGTTGCACGTTGTTCAAACCGGAACCTGGAAAACGAACCACACAACTGCTCTTTAAATCGTGCAAACGGGAGGAACTTGTACTGCGCCCATTTTGGGCGCAGTTTCTTTTTCGATGCAAGTTGTTACTCGCTGTGTATCTTTACCTCTTAATCAAGAAAAAATCTACACATAACCGGCCACACACCCGGCCATCTACCCAGACCTCAAGAATAAATGCTGCGTCCCACTACCATTTAAAGTCATATCTCCTGCCACCTTATTCTGCATGTCTCTACATGCAAAAGCCATGTAACAGATGATTATCTCTCCACAAAAAATGAATCTACCATGCAAGAGATGATTATCTCTACATGCAAAAGCCATATCCTCTAATGATTCCCTCCATTTTATTTCGAATCTCATATATAGCTGCAAAAAACGAATCATCCCCCTCCCTATTCATTTCCGCCTAGAACTGAGTAAGTATTGTACGTACCATTTGTTCATGTTGAACCAGTTCCGCCCAACACTGAGTAAGTACTGTACGTACTATTTGTTCATGTTGAACTAGTTCCGCCCCTTTGATGCAAATACAATACATACGAATTAGGTTTGTTACTGATATGAGAATAATAATTGGGTATTGTACTTTTGTAAAAGTGATTAATGGTTTGTTGGGTATTGTACTTTTACTTCTTACATAAATAAAAATCATAATGGGGTATTGTACTTACTGAAATGATTTGGTAGGTATTGTACTGTACTTACTGAAATGATTTGAGAGTGAGTACTGTACTTGGCGTAAATGAATAGGGAGAGGGAGTGAGTACTGTACTTGACGGAAATGATTTGGTAGGTACTGTACTATCATTTTGACAAAGTTAAATCAAGAGTAAGAGAATGAGTATTGTACTTGGTGGAAATGAACATGGAGAGATGTTTGAGGAGATTTGCTGCTATATACGAGATTCAAAAATATTGATATGAGTAAACTTGTGTTGGGCAAGTACTGTACTTGTGCTTCAACTCTCTGACCATCGCATCTTTTACATGATGTACTGTACTACACATCATGAGTACATACTCATAAACATAGGTAGGCAAGTACTGTACTTATTTTGGACATACTCATAAACAGTGCTAGTCAAGTACTATACTTGTGCTTCAACTCTCTGACCATCGCAACATTTACATGATGTACTGTACGATCGAAGTAGAAAGATTGATAAGAACTGGGGAACAGACGTGCTGTACTAACGTGCAAATGTTGGTGGGTTGAAATTGAGCCGGAAGGAGGAGTTGCAAGAGAGAAAACAAATTAGTAAAAATGAGGGCTAGAGAAAGGAGTGGAGAGAGTTAATTGCTGGACAATAAAAGTCGACTGTATGGAGTTAATTGGCGTGGAGTTATTTCGTATTAAAAGTCTGCTGCATGGAGTTAATTGACATGTATTAAAAGTCAGTTGGGACCACATTTTTGTGGACTCCCGATACACGAGTGGGTGACCGGGTATAGAAGTGACTGTGTGTAGCGTAGCTCTTAATCAATGATAATGGGTACAAACTAAACAGCATGTAGCTGCTCTATATTAATTGGACTGTATCGTGGAAGTAACATCACCGTGGTCACTTGATGCCCGTTCTACTTCCAACCAAACGATACTCGAATGAAATCTTTCAGCTCTAATTACGCAGAACCAAATCAGTAACATTGCATTCCAAATCATGTTTCTGTTTTCGTGTTTTGGAACTAGCGGTGTGCACTGGAACTGCTAAGAACCAGACAGGCCCTCAGTTGCAAACAAAAACGTGCACCTTCAACAGCACTTGTTTTAGAACTGCCAGCATGAAAGTTAACTGCACCTTGGAGTTCATTCGTGTAGAAATCTGCGGATCTGGGCGCAGTTCATATTTCATTACAGGCCGCCGGCTCAGATATGTCTAGGTGCTTAACAAGTCACACAGCTATCACAGGGCATGCACAACGTGAGATCATGATCCGTCATACCACAAACTGTTCGCAGCTGGAATTGCATTATACCAAACCAAAACAAAGCAAAACAGTGAGCTTCATCTGCATATAACCAAACAAAAACTTCATCGTTCCAACTCTCTACAAATGATTGCCTATTTTCCAGTTACAAATGTGGGTTGGTTTTACATCCAACCAAATTAGTCCTAAACTACAACCGTGTACTATTATTTATATCTAACTGTGGTGAATATCATTCTTAGAAAATAGAAAATAGAAAGTTACTTCGTAGCTCGTATATATATTTACTTAATAGGCAACAGTGTAACATGTTTGGTGCACTTGTTCGAACCAATGTGCGAAAAAATTTTCGGTACTTCTTTTTATGTCAAGATATAGTTATATGCATCTAATATATCACATTTTGTTGATGTAAACTAACAGGACGAAATGTTGTCTGAAAAGATATCGATTCTATCCGATAAAGTTGGCAAGCTTTTCAGAACGAAAAATGACGAGCCGTTAACAAATTTGCTGGCACTGGTGGACGTTGCTGTGCAACTCGGGTTGGGCTACCACCTCGAAGTGGACATCAAGTATGCACTTGATCAAATATCAAACAACATGTCAGACATGATAAAGAAAGGGGACCTGCACGTGACGTCTTTACTTTTTCGTCTTATGAGGCACTACGGATATAGCATCTCCCAAGGTATACATTTGGTCGTGGTCGTCACTCAAAACATAATACAATTCGTGATTGTATATTTTGTTTAGCCATATTCATTAGCTACTGTCCTCCTAAACCATTTTAGAAACTCTCTATTGGAACTAGTTTGATTCTGCTAACTTCTCACATTGAATTTTACACACATGTCTTAAGCGATCAATCTAATTTGATAAATTATGTTATGGGCATAAATCTTTCGACAATTATTTGCGTACAGTACACCCATTCTAATTTGAATTCAATTGGTGTGGGAAAGGAACATCTTAGGTAAGCCGAGATCGTGTTATAGTTAGGCAAAAAGAGCAATTGTCTTTTTTAAAGTGATCATGTCTCAAAATTACACTAGTTTTCAACTCTTCAAATTGTGGAACTAGATAATATTCTTACTACTAATGTGATGAGTAATTGGGGTACATGCGGTGACTCTTTAAAATTATTAATTGTGGTATTGTGTATGTTATCTACCCCTTCCTACTGGGAAAAGCAACACCCTACGCAAATGAGAAGAAGCATCAAACATACATGTCACGTCCTTTGAGCCCAGACAATGGGCCCAGCAAATCCGATCCGTACACTCTGCCATGCATACAAGCTGTGCTTAGTAGAGCAATAGTCATACCGGTTCATTAACTAGCTAGTGATTGTTATAATGCAATTTAGGCTTAAGAAGCTCAACAATCTATGTTGTAAACCCTTTTATGGTTAAACAAGAAACCTTGATTAGAATCCTACAAACTCTACTAATTCACAAGCATACTACATAAACCATGGGAAACTATAACCTAATGCCATGGATACAAGTTTCATGATTACACAAATATAATGACACAAAAATAATTATTTATGATACAAAATGTATACTGAAGCATAGATAATTGATGAAGATTGTTTCTAGTAACGACAATTTTTATTGATTATGTAGAAAATAGTGAGGTGTATTGATGATATTCTACACAAAAAATATTGGAGCAAAAGGATTTTTAATTTTTAACTTACATATGAGCACAAATTTTAAGAATTTTCACTTCTTTATGTGACAAAAGAAACACCAAAAATTATATATGATAAATTCATTACATAAATTTTGGATTTTCTTGTTAAAAATTTAATAGTACTCTCTACATGGAAATAGTAAATTCATACAATTATTGTTCTTATATGGTGTCAATTTTGATTGTTTTGATCTAATCTAGGTATGATAGAAGGAGTCAGTTTGATATCGATACTCACATTAAATTAGTTTATATATTTTTCTAGTTATATTACTACTTTGTCAAACTAGCTATATGGATATAGGGTAAATATTTTCTATATCTAATCATTTAACTATGAAAAAAAAAATCGTAAGTCCCACCTTAGTTGTATAGTAATCCTATAGAATGAGTTAGCTATTATTATTATTTATTCTGAAGCATTGTATACCTAATCAGCTGATTTTTGGCCATTTCTATATTTTTCATGTAAACTGAGTACATATACCACTTATATTAGTTTGGAATAATGAGAAATATTGATCACATTTACATGAAGGTACCCATCAATTATTTTTTCATTAAACTTATATGTAACAACTAGTTCTAGGAGGCTACAACTTTGCTTATGAGGATAGATGATGTAGATAAAACTATCTCCATTTGTGGGTTTATTTAATAGAGAGGGATATAATTTCTTTGGAAATTTTTCATGTACTTCTAAGATTACATCCAAAAAGAAGTCATTTTTTATATTTTTTTCAAGTTAGGTTCATTGGAACATATAAATTGTAAAGGGCTCAAATTTTATTCATATATTTATACTAAATATATATACATTATGGTAATATATAAATCATATACAAGGCATATAAAATATAAAATTTAAAAAGATAATAATATGGGTATGTGAGGAGATGATGAAATTCAACATACATGAAGGTATATCACTTGAGTTATTTAGATTTAATGAGAAATATAATTTATCATATGGAACAATGTATAAAATTTAGATAAGAGGTAGTTAGTCTTATTCATGAGGGGTTAGGTTTTATGCACATATCATGGGACATGACAATGGAAGCCTACCATCTGAAATATAGAGGTCTAATGAGGAATATTCACATTAAAATGGATTGTATTACATATTCTATAACTATAAACTTCAAGAGTTACACTCCTTGAATCTTTCCATGGGGATAATTCCTTGTGTTATATCCTAGTTGGGAGGAAGTCTACTATGAATGGGTTAAAATATAGAGGCAATAAACATGGGTAGTAAGTTCTCTCAAAAATTACTTTATGACGGGGTTCTGATTGTGGATGTACCATTTTGTACCACTTTTAAAACTTGTCATAGTTACCATAATAAAAATTTTGAAAATACATAATACAAAACTTGATCTGAACCTTATTAACTACATTAGTTCGTCCATGTGGCTCATGAAATTTTCCAAAAGAGTGGGGAGCTTGTAGTACATCTCATTCAATTCAACACTAAAGGTATCTATTGATTATCACAATAAAGGTCTCATGGTAACTACCCATGATGCATAACATTAATAACTCACCAAGCCTACTTTGACTACATTATTCAAGCTTGTAAATCTTGTAAATGATAAATTAAAAACTAACCCCATAGTTTATTATTTTGTTTGAAGTTCTCTATGTTTTAGTGACTTCTTGCTTACTTGTGCAAAAGTTGACAACCTTTTGAGTGACAATGTTGACAAAAGAACATATGGTTTTCGAGATTCCTAGGAGTTAAGGCTATTGTTTAAGTATGAATTATGTAATTTAAATGGAATATTGACAATGACATCTAACACAAAGTCTCAACGTTGTACCACACATCATTATGTAACATTATAATAGCCTCCACTCCCGTTTTTACCATAAATGGGAATTATGTTAGAAAGGATGGTTATTTCTTAGTTTCATTATCAGATCAACAAAGATAGACTCATAATAAGTAACATTTCAATTAAAAGATAATGTGCGAGTTTGACAAAGTGAATATCCATAAAGAGGTGCATAATTGGAAATTAAAATAATGGAATGAAATCTAAATCTCTTGGAACTAACAATTAAGAAAGATAAACTATCTGAATTCTCCTAGTGCTTTAGAGTTGATGCTTTGATTCATCCAAATCTTTCCTTCAGACTTGATTCTGAGTTTATCCGAAAAATCCAACAAACATTTAAAAACCTATTTTTATGTTGTGTGTTGGTAGAACTACAACAACATGCAAGGTAGTAAAATATTTTGGGCAAAGTAAGATCAACAATTTGCAAAGTATAAACTTTGCATCTTATATTAGATCTCAAACCATAATTCTAAAAACTCACTTGGTGAACCAATAGTTTTTCTTAGGACGATGTATTATCTAGATATTATTTTGTGGTGGTTTCCTAGGCTACACTATTTTTGTTCATCTTCATAGAGATCATTTCTCACATTTTAGAGTGGATCTTTAAAGTTAGTGAGTGGGATTATCCCTATAACAACCTCGTGCGATTTTATTTGGGTCCACTTATCAAGCTACATTTATATGATACTCCTATATTCTTATATTGTAGGAATGAAGCAAACCTATCCATTTTCAAAATGAGAAAAACTCAAAAATTTTCAAATTTCGTTCATAAAAGTGGATAACCATAAATGACCCACATACCTTGTCTAGGTAGTACCAGATGTCTAAGAAATATCAATCCAAGGCATAATATGAAAATAATCATACAACAATGAAGTGTTACTAACTATTCCATAAACCTTTGACATGGTTCTATCAAGGTCATAGAGTTTGGGTTTAAGATAGATTAGGTTGAAAATTTCATTGATAAAAGTGGATAACCATAAATGACCCACATACCTTGTCTAGGTAGTACCAGATGTCCAAGAAATATCAATCCAAGGCATAATATGAAAATAATCATACAACAATGAAGTGTTACTAACTATTCCATAAACCTTTGACATGGTTCTATCAAGGTCATAGAGTTTGGGTTAAAGATAGATTAGGTTTCATATTGATTTCTGGGGTTTGAACCACTTGAACCTTACTTTGGGTACAATACCTTAAAAGTCATCATGTAATACAAAATTCCTATATTCATCTTAAAACTTAACTTTTTGTTTCTAACGTCAAGAGTTATCATCGATCTCATCTAAGATTACCATTTTTAGGCCAAAGCTTGACAATATCATTAAATCCAATGTTTAGGGAATACATTAAGCACAATAGGATCTTGGATTTAACAAACATAATATCCATTAATGGGGTACCTGAAGGTACCTTTAAACTAGTAATGAATTATATATTAATTCCATTTTTAATCAGTTCTAATTATTTTCATGATTAAAATGACATGTCCTTGCTAGGTTTGGAGCAAGGAGCAGAAAGATGTGATTTGTTTATTCTAATCCTACATGAACCGAATTGGGGACTGTCACAATAGACATTTCAATTCCATTAGATGTAGGAGGGCCCAAATTTTGATTATGGGGAAATGAACCCATTGGCCATGCATTGTGGATCCAATAGTTACACAGAGATGGGAATATGGGTCATTGGATGCAGTGGATCAGGTTGCTGCTCCATTTCACCATCTAGAAATCAACTCAAGAGTTTCCTTTAAACTCCCAGGCAATATAGTAGTATCTAACGATGCAATTGCAAATTCTAGGCTCCACTAGACTTGGAAAGATCCATGGTACTAACCTGGGTGGCCTGGAGGCATGGATCAAAGGTTGGAACATCATTGATTTAAGGCTAGGGTTACTGGAGATGAGAAGGGAGAAGTTACCTTTGGTTGAATCTTCATATAGGGTCAATGAATCTTTCCATACCTACTAGAAGCTTCTTTGTGAACTATCATGGTTTGAGAGTGTCAGGAGTGTTGGTCTACAGTTCACCAAGAAAACATATGAGGGTCAATGTTGAAACACCTATTCCTTCAACCACATGTCCTCCTTGAGGCTCCAATGGATGGTGCAGGCTCATTATAAGGGCCCCACACCTATAAATAAGTTAGGATGGTATTACATGTCTGAGAGAAGATCCTAGGTTGTGGTGGAAAAAATAGTAGGGAAGAAACCTTCACATGGAGGAGGGGAATTCTTAGGCATTTGATTTCTTTGTGCTTAAAGCATGGTGGTTCCTATGCGATAATATTAAAAAAAATATCTATAAAAAGGAATAGGGGGAGTTTTTTGCATTATCCATATTTGGGGCATTCTTGATTTCTAAAGGATGAACTCCAAACTTGGGCTTGTTGGATAGATGGAAACCTCCTAAAATAATCAGGATTGTTTTCATGATATATAATGAATCACAAAGGGATATAGAGAGATGGTGGGGTTTCCTTACGTGTTTCAAGGTAAGAGACGGTCTCAATATCATTTCATGGATCCTACGACTCATAAGCCATATGAAACATCTAGGGGACTACCTTTAGGCTTACCTAAAGATTTCGGTACATTTATCAATTAGTATATTAATTACTTTCCAAATTATAGACATGTTTAAGTAAAACATTCATTAAAATTATGAGATATCTTTCCTAATAATTTAATCTCTTCATAATAAAATGATAGTATTAAAATATACAAATCAAAAGTCATTTTCTTAATCTTCAAGTCATTCTTTTTTGAATAAAGAGTAACACTTTCAAGTCTCAAGGACACAAAAGAACTCCTAATATTGTTCAAATTTTTGTTATGGCTCCACACAACTATCACTTATCTAATAGAATTTTCCTTGCTTTGATATTCATACCATTAAGTCACAGAATAGACGAAATCATGCCTCTAGAGATTGTTAAGTAAGAGGTTAGCTTAGATTATATATCAAAATTGGATTGCATTATATAATCTTATTCATTTACATCTATTGTGAAAAGGAGGAAAATTACATGTTCTCACAAACATCATAAACAATATTATCTAAATTTTTCAACCATTTTTTATTATATTATTTGATTAGATTTGTGAAGTTTTTATAACCAATTTTCTTATGAGATGGAGTTCCATCACTCCACAGATGTCCAAGAGAATATTATTAATTATGATTCTAAAATGCTCATTGGTATTTGACTATTTTCATTCACATATAGTGTATTTTAAAACTCCTTCCATTATCTCAAAATGGCCAAGTAGTTATGTCAATAATAGGGGAATTCTACTAGCCATTTGAGATACAACTACAGTTAGATAACCCTTTCCTAATTTTTGTTATGCATAATATCAACCAAAATGTGGTAGCACTTTGTCCTTATGTTCAGAACTTGCACTATCCCAGAGCTTCACTTTGGGGAATATTGTCTAAAAGTACAATAAGTAGGTTTGAAGTTCTAGCAAAATTCTATTTCTGGATAGATTTATCATGAAAAGTCTTCTATCTTATTATCCTTATTATTTTCCAAATTGATGTTGTTATGAGAATAATGCTTTCACATGATTCATAGGACAACATTGTCTTGGGAGGTTCCCTTGCATTTAGGGCTTATTCTAGAAGCCAAAGGAGGTTTCATTTTGAAGATAAATGAGTAATAAAGCACTTATATGAAGCATCTATATGTGTTTTATGCATGTGATAAAATTATGTGATTCCATTCACCACATTCTCTTTACAAATTATATAATTTTTTCATTATATATTTAATTTACAATCTAAGTACCCAATGCAAGTTCTCCATGCGATACATACATATTCATTTGTATTAGATCCTCTAGTCATCTTGTTGTATATTTTCTCTCTCTCTCTCTCTCTCTCTATATATATATATATATATATATAATATTGCTCTTGATATTAACATGTGCATATCTTAATGAGTGCAGACATTTTTAGAGACTATCTAGATGAGAATGGAACTTTCCAAACCTCAAGAACTAGTAAATCTTATAGTGTGGTTGGATTATTGAGCTTGTATGAAGCATCATACTATGGATATGAAGGTGAAGACATATTGGACAAAGCCAAAACCTTCACCACAACAAGTTTGGCGGGCCTCATGGAAAATGGAGACCCAGTCCCGTACAAAAATATGATCATTTATGCCTTGGAGCTTCCTATGCGTAGGAGAATGATGAATCTACATGCTAGATGGTTTATAGACATATACTCTAGAGGGAAAGAGAAAAATGTTGAACTCCTTGACCTTGCTAAGCTTCGATTTAAACAGATACAACATGCATATCAAAGAGAACTAAATGATATCTACAGGTATATAGCAGTAGTAATATTAGATTAATTCTTTACTGTCAAATGAAGTTTTGACATATGATTAATATATAACCTTTTATACACTATGTAACATTCTCACTCTCAACAGATGGTGGAAAAATTTGGATCTAGTGACACAGATGCCATATGTAAGAGACAGGTTAGTGGAGCTTTACTTTTTTATAATAGGGGCGGTACCGGAGCCAGAGTTCAGTAAATGTCGGGTGCAACTATGTATTGGTGGTGTTTTGATTACAACAGTTGATGACATGTATGATATTTATGGCACACTGGATGAACTACAACTTTTTACAGATGCTATAGAAAGGTATATATTTTGTCTTTTATAAATTATCATATATATAATTTGAAACATAAATGTATAATTTTTATAGATATGAAGTGATTTATAAAAGCATATAAATTTTGTGCATTTTGTCTGATCAACTTAATATTTCTTACTAGGAAGAATTTGAATGTAGATATATATATATTTGAGTACAATACAAGGATAACAAAAATAATAAGAACAACAACACTAATGATGACAATAATCATAATACTATCTAAAGCATATGCCTCCTAAATGCATTAGTTCGACGACAACAAAATGATGTCATATAATTATATAGGATTAGGAGAGGGTGGGATAAAAAGAATATATAGTTTGCTTCCCATAATACTTACAAAATTCATTAAAAAGAGTCAGGAAGAGGATTAAAAACATAAAAGTCTTAAGATTCATTTTATTTTCCATGGCATTACACTTTTTAAAAAAAGTATAGAAAAGGATAAGAAACATATAAATATTATGTTTTGCTTTTTTTCCAATTTATTAGACAATGAATCCATGAAACTGGTTGTTGTATACAAATCTATTTGAAAACAAAAGGATTAAAATGTACACATGACATACACGTTATATTTTCTTTTATCAATATGTATTAATTTTTCTCAATGCAATATGCACTTTTAGTGGAGGAAGGATGATACAATAGAGAGAAATATTGCATATTGCATATTATATAAAGAGGTTTTCTCTTATAAAATTTTCTACTTTAAGTGAATTAAATGTCTTAAAAAGAAGAGAGAAAATGGATCAAGTAAAACAGACGATGAGGTATGTGGGTAAGGACTTGTTTTCGTCTAGTAATGTTCATTTGGTGACGTGTCTGATTGTTTATGAGTAGATTTAGTAATCAACATATGAGAATGAGGACCTCATAATTAAGAATCTGAAACATGCGCTTATTGTTGTTAGATATTTCTTCCATATTTGTTGTTACTAAAAATGGATTGGATTAGACATATGATTTTTTCAACTAAATCCATTGTTCACAATGGGGGAGGGTCCTCATTGGGTAATAACACCATAGCGTTTAACCCTATGCCTAGTAGAAGAATGAACTATGTGTCTTCTATTTTATCCTACAAAAACTTATCAAATAACTTAATAATTTTTTATTACAAGTAAAGCTAAAAGAAAGGATCAAGAAGAGAAACAATCTATTATGACATGAACCATGGTGATTGTGGTATATGGATATTTGTTTTCATAGAAAATACAATATTTTAGTATTTGGTTATGGTTCTATAACATAAACATTACAAACACTAAGTGTTATTTCTACAATAAAGAGAAAATATCCTAAGACAAAATAGAATTCAATGAAAATCACATAGTTATACTTCTGATGCATGATTCTCATTACCTTTTAAATATGTACTAAGGATTTTTTTATTAATAGGGTGATATAAGACTATGCAAGAGAGCATTCCATTATAAAACATGAATATTGAAATGATGGAAGAGTTATAATGCCGTACTTAACTAATTTTGAACCTTTTCTCTTTTTTGTTCCTTATTTTGCAATGACATATTTATGAATATATGTAGGAGTTGGGATTCATGACATTTTTCATACATTAAAACTTTGCTGAATACAATTTTTTAAATTGAGAAATTGATTGAATTATTTAGTAGTAATTGTTTACATGTATATTTATAATAAAAAATCAAATTAAATGTTAACTTTTTTTCTCAAAAATATAAAATATACCATCTCTCCCTCTCTTTTTTGTTCTTATCTCTATGTATATAAATCCTCCCTTCTAGAACTCTATGAGGAACCTTACTTCTTGTTATTAATTTCATGGAAAAAATATGGCAACCTATGAACATGTTGATGCATACCACATGGATAGAGGTAAGTATCCATTAAATATATTTAGAAAAGTTTTGTTATTTAGAAGTTCAAATCAAATTTACACCATCAGAGAAGTAAATAAATACTATATCGGGGTGAAAAAATATTATCATCTCATAAATCATCTTACAACTATGTTGAATGTTTTCTAGGTATTATATTCAAGTTTACTATATGATCACTTGGTAAAAATGTTTAGAAATTTTAGGATTTTTGATATACCGTTACATATATGGGTACTTTTAATTATATAGTGTATGGCAATGTTGGTAAAAAATTATGCCAATTGAACACACAATTGATTTTATTTCTTCATAACAAATCCACACATAGTACAAATACAATATATGTGGCACTTCAATAGCTTTCTCGTTTCCCAATGTTGTTTGTAGTGGAAACTCAAGCTTCTCTTTTCTTTTTTCTTTTTCATTCAAGACTTCTATGCCATAAACATTTAATTTTAACTCTAAAAATATCATCTTGACTTGTCCACTTGGATCCCATTTTTTTTCTTGGATTCTTTACTCTTCTTCTTTTTTCTTAGCTCTTTACTTATCAATATTTCATTTTGACCCTCAACGATTTAAAAAAAGTTTATATACACGTAAATGCATCGAGATAGGTTCCCTAAAATGTCAACAAATGAATTTGAGCATGTTTGTTTCAGGTGGGATATTATCAATGCAATGGAGCGACTTCCCACACACATGAAGAGCTGCTTTGTAGCAATATTCAACCATGTGAATGAGATGGGATATGATCTTTTGAGGGACAGGGGAATGGATATGGTAGAGTTTTTGAAGAAACAGGTGAACACAAGAAAGGAACATAATTTGATGCAAATCATTTCTTCTTCATTATAACATTTTATGCATCTTGTTGCAGTGGGTTAGGCAATGCAAAACCTATCTAGTGGAGGCCAACTGGTACCATGAAAAGTACACCCCAAAAATTAAGGAATACCTTGAAACTTCTCATTGCTCCATTGGGGTGCCTTTGCTATCATCTTATGAATACATTATGTGTACTCCATGCGTGCATAATGAAATCTTTGAAAGTGTTGCAGCTGGAAACTTTGAATTGATACGTTGGTCCTCTACCATATGTAGGCTATTGGACGATTGGGGAACATCACCGGTAGGAACATTGGTTATAATATTTCATATTAAATTCCAAGAAATCTTATTTGTTCATGTACTGATACCTTATGCTTTGTCTTGATTCCAAATACAATGCTAGTTAAATAGTATTAAGAAAGTATAAAGTTCTTGTGCATTAGCACAAAACTGGGTAGGCCTCTTGTTTTTGAATTTCGTAATTTTAACAAAGTTTGAACTGGTACAACAAAAAGTATTTTATGAAAACTGATGTACTTTTTCACTTTATCCAGTATATTCAATTATCTTTAAGTTTTACCTACAAAAGTAATACATGTGTTGGTCAAACTAGATCTGGTACTAGATAATCCAAGTTATGATTATTCTATTCCTTTTCTGTTTGAAGCTATATTTTATACCTTCAAGTTTAATAAGCGTGATATACATAAAAAGATACTGACTTACTTGGTTGTATCCCTTAAAAAATGAATGGGAAACACAAAAATCAATGAATAAGAAAATAATATAAGATAAGTAATTTATTCAAACAATATTAGTCAATAGCATTGACATAAAATACTTTATATGGAACTCAATGATGAGAAGGGCATGCATAGTTGTATGTAAACCTATTGCCATATGTGTGATAATCAAAAATCAAGGAACAAAATCTTAATTTAAATTTACTTATTTTTCTATAATTTCTGAAACTAATTTGTCTATATGGAAGTTTGTTACCATCTTGTGAGTGTTATATACAACAACAAACATACACAACTAAAATAAGTAGAGAAATGGATGTTTTAATTTTAGTTTTCACTTCTACTATGGAGCAATAAATCCACTGCTCCTGTGGAGCCGCTTCTCTCATTAGGAGCAACACCTCTAGTGTTTAAGTGTAACACTCCATTTTTCATTTGGAGTCAATTATTTAGGTAGAGCTACGAAATTCTTCAAAAGTATCAGCTCCATAGTACAATGGTTATTGCTTCATTTTTCAAATTGAATTACTCCACTATTCGGGGGAAGTGGCTCTAGTGTTCAAATTGGGGTCCTCTAGTTGTCAATTAGAGCTTCTCTAGTCTTTAAAAGGAGTGACTCCAAGTACATGCAAAAGTGCTTTGATGTTCAAGAGAAACTTCTTCAATGTTCAAATTCTTAAAAGATGTAGTTACGATATACAAAAAAACATGTACTATTCTAGATTTACAAAAATACCCACCACATTATCCAATTAGATGTAAAAGGATGTCAAAAGTTCCCAAAAGATCTCCTATGTGTAGTTTGGATTGTTTCATGATGTCCTACCAAAAGAGGATGTTAGCACCAGAACATGGTTGACATGTATACCCATGTCACTGATTACATGCCCTAAAATATATTAAGAGACTATCTAGTGACGGAACTGACATGCCACATACTTTGAAACCCTTCTATGTAGACCAACATCCTTTGGAGTGCTTTATCTAGGTAATGAGTTATTTTTATATTATTTTTTAGGTAATTTATAGATGAGAGTGAATTATAATATTAGGTTTATTCTACAATTACATTTTGAAGTATTGAGTGGAATTTTGTATGTCATAGCTGATATCTTTCTTATATTTTATGTGTATTAAAAGTCTTGTATTCTTAATTTATAAGATTAATACTTTGAACATGATATGAGTGGTAGTTTTTGGGATTGTTATACCCATGGAAAATGGGTATTTGGTTAAATGACTTTTGTTTTATATCACATATTTTACGCTATCTGTAGCTACCTTTTGAGATGATGTCTACATAAATAGGTATTTTTATATAACCTAGAGGTACGTTACATATAGATGTGGGGTTTTATATAAGTGATGATGCTATATACAATTGGTAATGTCTAAACTTTTTTGGTACTATATACTTGTTATAAGAAAAAGTTATAAAATGCCAAAACATCAATGCTACATATACAATGGTAAACTTTGATACTTTTGTTTATATTTGTTATGACAAAAATCATATAGTGCACTAGTGATGATAATGAATTTGAGAGTTTTGCCAATGTAGTGGCACCCGAATGGTAAAGTTGAAATTGTATGACCAAGATGTCACAAGTTCAAAACCCCATGGGAACAAGATGAATGAAATATCATTTAAAAAAATTGGGAGTTTCATTTTTATAAAGGTTATTTAGTTGTATGGTACTATTGAACTATTTAGGGTACTTTTGATATGATGTTGGGTAAGTTAAATATATTTCAGGTACTTTGATTGGTGCCTCATGAACTTCTTAGTTTAAAAATACATAAGGCACATTTTCCAAGGGAAACATGACAAAAGTAACAAACATGTCTAATGACATGCACATCTTGGGTACTTCATCAATATATGTGGTGATTGTTCAATATTTTAGGAATTTTTCTTGAAGATTAAATCTTTGTTAAAGAACACTCGAACCTAGATTACTAATATTTTGTTAGCAAAATATGTAGAGGACAATGTCACTTTCAAGAATAATGTACAAGATGTGTATTGACATGCAATGTCACTCCTCGATGTATTACTTATTTTTCTCTAAATGAGGTACTTTGATTGGTATTTCAATTACTTTTATTTGGATATTGAGTATTCTATAGAGTGAGTAGACACTTGTACTAAAATAAAAACTACATTTTATTCATAAAGATATACCACACATTATAAAATAGGAGAATAACACAAACAATATGTGTTTAAGGCCTAGAATACTTTGCCCAATATTCTAGGATAATATTTGATATTTGGATTGTTATTGCTTGAGAAATTAGAAAATTAGGATACACCACATCATGAAATGGTACATTGGAAACAATACTAATGATGTAATGGTATGATATTGATAGCTAACTTCTAAATAGTTTTAAGAGTGAAAACAAATATTATAATACAATACTATCCTTGTCTAGAAAATAGACTATTTTTAATCATTTGAAACAAATATATATATGCACATATTAGTTGGACGTGGTGTTGAGTGCAAGCTGATTAGACTTACAAGATAATCCACCTTATTGTTTCAGTAAGAAAGAAAAAGGGGAGACAACTCAAAATCAATAGAGTGTTGGATGAAGGAGAAGGGTGTGTCTGAGGAGATTGCTCGTGTTGAGGTTCGTGCCATTGTGGACAAGTGTTGGAAAAAGATGAATAAAGCAAGACTCAAGGAAGAAAACCAGCCAAAACACCTGGTGGAGTTTACTATTGATGTTGCATGCGCATTCCATGTCGTGTACAGGTTTGAGGATGGTTTTGGGTTCCCAGGCAAATTTAACACAGAACAAATGTTTTCAATTTTTGTGACACCTCTTTCAGAGGTAGTTTGTTGCCCTGACGTTTAGATCTCTAAAGTCCAAGCCGCTTTATCTTCAATACTAGGTAGTATTCATGTAATGGACTGTGTCTCGGGCATAATTTTCTTTTCTCTGTCAGTTTTCTACCTCATATGTAGTACTCTGTTATTTTTGTGAGTGTCTTTTCCAATTTTATGTTTATTCGTTGGCATAACTAAATTATAGGGTGCTACCAAGAGAAGCTTCGTGGGATCTTAGTTTATAGAATAAATTTTTTTTATTATAGTTTCTCAAGTGTTGTTTGTCAATAGTATTTTTCTTGCTTGACAAAGCATAGACCAACGAATATTTTGTTTTGCAAACACTTGTGTATGACATGTTCTGTGGAAATCTTTTTTCAATATGTATGAAATGGGCTCAATTATATTAACGGAATACGAAGGAATTCTGATTCAAATTGATCTTACGGGATGCTGACAAAGGCTAAGCTCCTTGAACATTCTTCATGGTTTTATTAAAAAGTCGCCCGAAAATTGTCAATCGTAGTTGCGAGCCATCAAATATACTTTTCCGAACATTGTTTCAATGAACATAATTACTTGGTAAAGCCAACATGTTAGACTCCCAATACCCTCTGCTAAAATTTCGTAGGTGATTTATCTCCCGCTATTGTATGCCTTTATGCAGAAAGCACGTAACCATTCCCTCCTCTTAGTACACCTCATGCATTCTTTCATACTACAATGCTGAAGGATACCTTCCTTCCTCCATCCAGTTTAAATTGAGATGCAGTCAGTGAGATTAATCTTTTTATTTTTAAATAGTTGAAATCAGGATAAAAAGAGAAGAGCAAAGAATGACGCGTGGTTATTTGGTTGTCCAAAAGAATTGGAAAAGGAGGCATACATGGCCAAAGATAAACAAAGTAATAAAGCATCACATAAATGTCATCAATCATTATGAGGATACAACACGTCAAGATATTAGCATTGAGTAAGGGAGCATTACATCTCTATGTAACAACAACCCTGATTTTATTTGAGACTGTGGTGAGGCCTCAAGAGATCGAAGGAAATATCCTCTACTAGAAACTCAAAACTCAAAGGGCGCTCACAACACTTATTGGAACACTGTAGAGAAGTAGCCGCCGATCAAAGGAAGCAATGCCAATGGATCACAAATTCTGGTGACTAAGCTCGTAGTGAAATACAAACACCTGTGGAAGAAAATAAAAAGAGACCATATCTAGATCGACTCTTGCCATACACCTTCTAAGGAAATCTAATCAAGAAACTAAGGAACAAAAGAAGGTATGGATAGCATGAGAAACTGAGCTATCTAAAATAGAATGAGGAAGAGGAAATCTTATGGCAGCAAGTAGACATTAGAGTACCACCTTAACGCTTGAGAAAAAGTGATCTAGAACAAGAAAGCGCCACCACAAAAGTAGATGAAGAATAGAAGGCAGCAAAGTCAAGTAAGAAAAAGCCGAAGTTGTGCATATCAAGCCTCAAACTCTAATCGCACAACTAAGGTCGTGAGGAATACATCGGAAACAATGAGGCCAAGATTAGAAAAATAGGTGGCTGAAAGAATCGAGGATCGATGTCGCGACCAAATCTTCCAAGTTAAGAAGTAGAAGCAGTGGCTGTACAACATCATCCTAAAGGAACCACCAATATCATTGAGAAGTACTATGAGAAAGAAATGTTTTTTATCTAATAGTAGAGGTGGAAGGTTTCGGAAAGGATAGGTGGAGTAAGTTGAGTGTAAGTTGCGTGCTTTTCAGTTGTCTTTGTCACCGTTCTTTACATGGAAGGCATATACATTGGAAACCTAGTAAACATATACATACTGCCATGGATCTAGAGGCCTACATTGCTTGCGTGCCAATCAACGTAGTATGGAAAAATCCTTATCCTTTTATATAATCATTGTTCTCCTTTACTCTAAAAAATTGGTCTTGGTCTCTCTAGATCCAACTATTTCATGCTATTTTGGATGCTCGTTCATTCCATGGTTTCCTCCTCTTGATTTATCATGCTTTTCAGTCTTCACCAAAATAAACAGTGTGTTATTTTATTTGTCCTTCTACATAAGTAGTGATTCATTAATCGTTGATATAGTGGGAACGGATCCATGCCTTTGAAAACACCTAACAAATCCAAATATTTAGGTTCTTCAGGCTTTTAAAATGTCTCCACTATGGCTTACAGCTAAATACACGATGCATTATCCTCCAAATCACGAAATCCACCAAAGAAGGTAGATTATTCTCCTAGTAGTGTCTATTGTTGGGATTGGAAAGTTCCGACTCATGTCCTATTGGGATTTGGACTTAATACGAGTTGGCTTATGTTTCCAATCCTAATGGAAGTTAAATCTAAGAAGGAAAGAAGATGGCTCCTTACGTGCACCTTTAGAATTGGATTAGGATTTAATTGGAGTTGACATTTTGTGTTGCCAATCCTAATATGAGTTGAGTCCAAGAAGAAAAGAAGGTGGCTATGTGTAACACAGAGTTGGACTAGGATTTGAACTAGGACTAGAATTCTTGGTTACAATCACATGCATGGAGGCCTATAAATAGAGGCCCTCGAGGAGGCCATTGAGATCATCCCACCGGTTGGTGTGTGATCCCACCAATTGTTGGTTGTTGGTGCCTTCTGTGGTAGAAGAGCCAGAAAATAATAACAACTGGTGGTGCTCTCTTATGGTAAGAGAGGGTCAGCAACTTTGCCTTGAAGTGAAGTAGCGACTAACAACTGGTGGCACATTAGGTGCACCGACAGTGTAGCTCTCTTGTGGATAAGAGAGGGTCAACAACTTTGCCTTGAAGCAAAGTAGCGGCTGACAGTTGGTGGCACATTGGGTGCACCAACAGTGCAACTCTCTTGTGGATGAGAGAGGGCCAACGACTTTATCTTGAGACAAAGTAGCGGTTGGCAGTCGGCAACACAACGACAGTGCATCGACAACAGAGGTGGGTCCGAGTAGCAGAGGACACACATCAGTTGGTGGCACTTTGTTGGTGTTGTGACATCGACATCGACTATGACGCATCCGAGCAGAGGAAGACACTCATCAGTCGGTGCCTACAGAAACGATGGCGGACTGTCCAGTCAGTGGAGGACGCACATCAGTCGGTGATACAAAGATGGTGCATCAACTACGACGGTTGATCCGAGCAGCGAAATACGCACACCAGTTGGTGGCACACTATTAGTGACACGACAACGACAACGGTCAGTCCAATTAGCAGAGGATGCGTATCTACTCTCTCTGACAGAGAGAGTTGTGGCGGTACGTGGGCTTTCTAGTTGGAGGCGCCAACTAGAACAAGTACCAAGAAGACACTAGTGAGGTAGGCGACCTCGTCAGGAGAAGAGGCGACCCGGTCAACGGTCGTAGCGACAACAAGCAGTCCCAGTAATGGCAGTAGTGTCGTGAGGAGAAAAAGTGAAAAGGGAGGATTTGTACACATTGGGTATAATTCTATTCTTCCTTATCTTTGTTCTCGGGCAGGGGGAGCTTTCCAGATTTAAGGGCAATGAAATCTGGGTAGTGTGAGTTGTAATTCAGATTACTTAGTGTTTGTTGGCCGGTATTGCCCCGTGGTTTTTCTCTCCTAGTCTTCGGGAGAGTTTTCCACATTAAATCTTGTGTCTTCAGTCTTACAGAGCATCGTCACTTACCCACCACAATTTCCTAACAAGTGGTATTAGAGCAAAGTTTGAAGGATTTAGTGGGCATAGTGAGATGACATCTGAAGACAGGAAGGGCAACATCGACTAGAAGCGATCAAAGAATAGCCACATATTTGAGATGTAGGATTCAATCTGGAAAGACAACAATATGCAGCAGGACGACTCCCAGTCAAACAAGGTCTCTCCAATGCCTTTTTCAGGACAACATGCGTGAGAAGAAGAAGGGCAATACAATGTGTGTTCAACTATTAAATCTGAAGTGGAGGATCAAGCTTCTACAGATGAGTTGCATAGACAGGGGGAGGGTCATCAAAGGGTTTCTGAGCCTTGGTACAGAAGGTCAGTAATATGTTCTTCATCAAAGATGGCTCGATTGATCGATCAAGGGGAGCTTACAATGTTTCAGGTACAAACATGGAGAGAGAAGCGACATTGACATGATACTTCTTCTCAGTTGTCTGGGAATAGAGTGAAGTCATGGTGGGACTTCAATAAGATGGATGAAGACGACATGGTGCTGACATGTTTGAGGAGATTGGATCTATCACATGTGGTGGTAGGGTACAGAAGATACTCTAGATGATCGTTGAAGGCAAAATCTCCCTCATGGGTCGGAGGGGGAGATTGTTGGGATTGGAAAGTTCCGACCCATGTCCTATTGGGATTTAGACTTAATAGGAGTTGGCTTGTGTTTCCAGTCCTAATGGAAGTTAAATCCAAGAAGGAAAGAAGATGGCTCCTTACGTGCACCTTTAGAATTGGATTAGGATTTGTTTGTAATTGACATTTTGTGTTGCCAATCCTAATATGAGTTGAGTCCAAGAAGAAAAGAAGGTGGCTATGTGTAACATGGAGTTGGACTTGGATTTGAACTAGGACTAGAATTCTTGGTTGCAATCACATGTATGGAGGCCTATAAATAGAGGCCCTCGGGGAGGCCATTGAGATCATCCCACCGGTAGGTGTGTGATCCCACCAGTTGTTGGTTGTTGGTGCCTTGTGTGGTAGAAGAGCTAGAAAATAATAATAACTGGTGGTGCTCTCTTATGGTAAGAGAGGGTCAGTGACTTTTCCTTGAAGCAAAGTAGCGGCTGATAACTGGTGGCACATTAGGTGCACTGACAGTGTAGCTCTCTTGTGGATAAGAGAGGGTCAGTGACTTTGCCTTGAAGCAAAGTAGCGGCTGACAACTGGTGGCACATTAGGTGCACTGACAGTGTAGCTCTCTTGTGGATAAGAGAGGGTCAGTGATTTTGCCTTGAAGCAAAGTAGCGGCTGACAGTTGGTGGCACATTGGGTGCACTAACAGTGCAACTCTCTTGTGGATGAGAGAGGGCCAACGACTTTGTCTTGAGATAAAGTAGCAGTTGGCAGTCGGCAACACAACAACAGTACATCGACAATGGAGGCGGGTCTGAGTAGCGGAGCACACACATCAGTTGGTGGCACTTTGTTGGTGTTGTGACATCGGCATCGACTACGGTGCATCCGAGCAGAGGAAGACACTCATCAGTCAGTGGCTATAGAAACGATGGTGGACTGTCCAGTCAGTGGAGGACGCACATCAGTCGGAGGCAGAAAGGTGGAGCATCAACTACAACGACAGATCTGAGCAGCAGAAGACGCACACCAGTTGGTAGCACACTATTGGTGACGCGATAATGGCAACAATCAGTTCGATTAGCGGAGGATGTGTATCTACTCTCTCTGGCAGAGAGAGTTGTAGGGTTATGTGGGCTTTCTAGTTGGAGGCGCCAACTAGAACGAGTACCAAGAAGACGGTAGCGAGGTAGGCAACCTCATCAGGAGAAGAGGTGACCCGGTCAATGGTCGTAGCGACAACAAGCAGTCCTAACAATAGTAGTGGTGTCGTAAGGAGAAAAAGTGAAAAGGGAGGGTTTGTACACATTGGGTGTAATTATGTTCTTCCTTATCTTTGTTCTCGCGCAGGGAGAGTTTTCCAGATTTAGGGGTAATGAAATCTGAGTAGTGTGAGTTGTAATTAAGATTACTTAGTGCTTGTTGGTCGGTAGTGCCCCGTGGTTTTTCTCTCCTAGTCTTCGGGAGAATTTTCCACGTGAAATCTTGTGTCTTCAGTCTTATAGAGCATCGTCACTTACCCACCACAATTTCCTAACATCTATACTTTTGTGCGCTAAGATGAGGAAGTAGAGTGGGTAGTTATCCTTGAGCTTCGCATGTTGGGTGTTTGTGCATAAAAGAATGTGCCTTTCGTATTTTTCTATTATTTTTGTTGCATGCACATAATATTTATGCCAATTACCATTTCCAACTCTAACAAAGACCTGCAAAGATAATAGCATATGCGCTCAGTTTCCTAGAAAAAATTCCATCAAATACAAATAAACCATCATCGTTGAAATACCTATTCTTTGTAATAATTAATAAAATATCCTAACTTGGATAATTAAAAAATTGATCATGGGTAGTATATGATTTGATGAGTTAATGCAAATTTTCTTAACTTCAAATTAACCAAGATCTAGATTTTTTTATAAAGCATGGTATTCAATATGTATCTAATAATAATGCATAACCACAAATCAAAGCTTAGTGTCATAGTTTTACTTTTTAAAAATATTAAAAAAATCAAATAATCAACCAACATTCATGGATCTATTGTAAAATTAAGATGACACCTCTAGGAAAAGTATAATATTAGGTTGGTATTGATGTAGTAATAGCTTAATGGATGTATTGACTTAATGGATGTATTGACTTAATGGATGTATTGACTTGACCTTACATAAATTCATACTATCCAAATTTATCAACCTGGATCGGTTTAGTTCTAGTAAGGCAACAACATATTGTGTGTCCCAAACTTAGGCATTTACATAGTCATGTATCCTAAACTTGAAACACCTATTTTTCTTTGTTAACATATTTATCCCAAAAGATGTCAAAGAGTTATACATAATTCTGCTTATCAAATCCTCAATTTGCCTCTTCCCATTGAAGATCCAATCTCGATACTATGGGTTATTTCAAGTAAAGAAAGTATAACCACATTGTCTTTTACACATATGGAGCTGAATTAATCGTACATTTAATGTCAATTGACATATAGTGAAGTGGTACTTACTCAAAAAAAATATGTCTGGTGTGCTACTCAAGCACTCACAAATGTTTTTGCACCAAAACTTAATCAGATAGATGTCAAGCTCAATACTTAAAACTAGCATTATCCAAAAGAAACCTAAGTTTTTGTTTTCCTATTTTGCCTCTTTTCAAAAGTTTCAAAAATTATTTCATACATGTTTCAGTTTTATTTTTATTTACACATGAAGTCATTTAGGCAACAAAACCATGGCAACTGATCATTTGGTTTCTGATCAATTTGCAAGAGGTCATCCAATAGAACGACAAGACAATAGTAGATTGACCAATGCCACAAACCCCTATCGTCACCACACAAATGATCATCTTTACATATAGTTCATTTGTTATGCATAGGTCATTAGTTGTTTATATTCCCAAAGTGCACATAATTTATATATTTTGGAAGTACATACACTAGTACAGAAATGACGTATAACGTCACATTTGATGTCGTCGGTTGTTACAAAAAAACCGATGCCAATAGTCTACGACGTCGACATATGAACTCAACTGACACCTATATGTGAAGACTGACTGATTTACAAAATACATGGGTATCACTTTTCTTTAACGTCTG